>CATIWJ010110775.1:0-13626 GCA_949640765.1 Croton laevigatus
TTTGAGGACATGAGAACCATTACTTATGCTAGTACGATTGGGAGTCTAATGTATGTGATGTTGTGTACAAGATCAGATATCTGCTATGCTGTTGGGTTAGTAAGCAGATTTCAATCCAACTAAGGGAAAGCACATTGGAAAGTAGTGAAAAGGATATTGACAATCATGAGTAATAGTCAAACATTAATTGCTTACACCAAGGATTTTAAGTTCCATAATAAAGCTAAGCGTATTGATATTAAGCATCAATTATGAAAGATTTGTTTGCACAAGGATAAGTGAACATAAAATACATCCCTACACAAAATATGATCCCTTTACCAAGACCGTTTCTAGAGATTTGTTTCAGAAATATGTTAGGTCTTTTAGTTTGCGTAGATTTTGATGATGTATTTAAATTTTGCATGTATAAGTAACATGAATTAATGTTTTATTTTTTAATAAATACATTTCAAGTTCACTAAGCAATATAAATTTATTAAATGTGTGAGACATTTACGTTATAAATGTATGAGACATTTATGTTATGAATGCATGTGGCATTTATTTTTGTTAAAAGTCATGTTAGACAGAAGTATACCTACTCACATAGGTGTTAGCTTTAATTTTATTTGATATGTTCAATAAAATTGAGATGAGGCGATATTTTAAACAATAGAAAGTTTATTTAATATGTGATGCCATCTTGCTATGTGTAAGATAAAAATCTTACAATCTAGTAAGTAAATGGCTTTGTGAATCTCTTTTAGGGAGTGATTTTGTCTTTAAAAAAGCCGGTGATGATCTTGAAAAGTTAAGATCAAAATTGTATGGTGTAAGTAACATGCACATTTTTTCAAATGGAAAAAGGAAGGCACTGTAACATATGTATCATACCATATATGCTTAAAGTTGACCAAGAGATGGAAAAATTATGAACAAAAGTTCTGTGATTTCAAATTTTTCCTAACGTGAGACTCTATTCGTTAACATGTGGTTTTCGAAATTTACCCTTATAACCGAGGCATATTTTCATAGCATGACTTGACTTTATAGTTTTAGCAAAATATATATTGTCATGAGTGATTCGGCCTAAAGCATTTTGTCTAGATTAGAAAGTCAATTCATTACAAAGGAAATAATGTATGAGAGCAAGATTGTTATTGACTGCGTTTATGGTTTCATTTGTTTTGCTTGCCAGCCTATCGTATATGAGTTTATGATAATGAATAAACGAAACAATGCTAGAGATTAATTGTGAGTGGCAATGAATGCACAGAAACTTTATGGGGTAAGACATACGTTCTTGATAATGAATGAACATTTAGTGGATAATCGAGACGGCCGTATATTCCTAACAAGTGTACGACATTTAAGCTTTCGAAGTATGCTGCTCACATGATCTATTTGCTTGTATGATTTGAGATTGGACAAGACTGATATAAGATCAGTCATGTGCGAGTGGGAGATATTGAAATTAATTAAATTAATAAGTTTCAATTAATTAAGATCCGCCTACGACTCGTGGGTTATGGGTAGACCTAACTAGAGTGTAATGAGTTATAGGCTTAAATGGATAGTGTTAAATAGGTAACCCTAATAATCCAACACATATATAAACCCCTTAATAAGATATTAGGGTGTAGCACATAACATATTATGTAGAATTTATCTACGGTAGCCTGCCTAGAGAAAATTAGATTTTTTCTCTTGCATCACCTAGCTCCTTCAATCTTTACGTTTTGAAGTTCTTAGATTGTGAAACAGCGCTATAAAACTACATATTATATAGATGGCCTAGCATACTCCATCATGTGATCATTTCCGCTTCTACTCGTGGGAATTTGTTCATCAATACTAGATGTATTTATGTTTATTCCTACCATATTTATATTCGTTATATATAATTACTTCAATTATAATAATATTAATAACAGTAATATGTTTTTGGTATTACTATTAGTGCAAATATTTCAATTATTATCGTGTCTACTTCGGTTAGATTTTTAGTAGAAGACCATTTTTTTGTTAACCTTGTCTAGTTATCCAAGTTTTCATTCCATTTTCCTTTTTGTCAGGTTAATGAAGTTAAAGAATATTAGAGGAAGGAGTTTAAGTCTCTCCCATGATCTAAGCAAGTCAACTTTGATTGTTCTCATTAAGGGTTTTTATCCTAGAAACATGGTCAGATATTTCTATGAGCTAGTAAATGTTTTTTAAAATCTTTGCTTGTTAAAATTGTGAACATGGACAGATCAGACACATCTAGTTTTGTCAACTATGGGGTTAGCTTATTTTGATTTATGCATCTTCTATTGATTATGTACCAGTAGCATGTCCACTGAGATCTGTTCTGTTGGGTGTAGTCCTGTAGTTTGCAGCTTCTAGAAAATGGATCTGACTAATAAGATTATACAATTTTATAATAAGAACATACATGATGCAGTTGAAAACTTAGGTGATACGACCTTAAGCTTGAACTGCCTTGGTAATAGAGGAAACAGTGTTGCTGGATTTAAGAACACAAATCGGGATTTAAATATGGGAAATTTACAATTTCCTCTCTAGTTTTTACCTATATCTACATTTTCCTCCTTGTCTTTCTTTTTCAAGACAAAAAACTCCCTGTTTTATATTTAAGTTGATAAAAATGCCCTTTCTGCCTATTTTTGCTGTTAAAATAGCAGTAGAGGGACCAAAATGTAATTTTACGGATTCTTTTGAAAAAACTTAAGAAATGAGGGATGATATTTTTCACGGACTGAAATGAAATTAGGCCTTCTTCTTCAATGGCCTTCAGAAAACCCTAGCCGCCGGCCACCACAGGTCAGCTTCCATCATATCCTTCCACTTCTGTCACCAGAACACTAGAAATTTCCCGTTTGAAGCCTCTTCCGGCTGAAACAAGCACCAAAGCTATCAAAAATTGAAAATCCACCATTAAAACCGATCTGAAACCCCTTCATTTCGCTCCAAATTCGGCCGTCAGATCGTCAATTTAGTTTACACGAACCTCCATCTTTTCGAAGGCCAGATGGCTAACGACATCGCACCTGGCGGCCAGCTCACCACCACGTCTGAGGTTGAGAACTTTCCTGGTTTTCGCAATGAAATTCAAGGCGGCGAGATGCCGCACTCGATCTATGATTGCCGATTCTGTAATCGTAATCACTGGCACCGTCGAAATTGTTTTCTTTTCTTTCTTCTCTCCCTCTTGTCTTCTCTTTCCTACGGTTTCTTGAGACTAGAAACCTTTAAAGTGTTGATGGAAGCTGACTTGTGGTGACCGGTGGCGGCGTCTGTGGTGGTAGACGGATGTGGCTGGTGGTAGGCGGCGGCTAGGGTTTTCTGAAGGCCATTGAAGAAGGCCTAATTTCATTTCAATCCGTGGAAAATATCAATTCAGTCCCTCATTTCTTAAGTTTTTTCAAAAGGACCCATAAAATTATATTTTGGTCCTTCTTTTGTTATTTTAACAGCAAAAATAGGCAGAAAGGGCATTTTTATCAACTTAAATATAAAACAGGGAGTTTTTTGTCCAAAAAAAAAAAAGACAGGGAGGAAAATATAGATATAGGTAAAAATTAGGGAAAAAATTGTAAATTTCCCTTTAAATATTGATTTATATGGCAATCCTGATAATAGTTGTAGGCTGGTTCTTGGATTAGGTTCAACTCCAATTGCATACTGTGATGATTATTCCAGCATCAGGTTAAGCAAGAATAAAGGATCAAGTCCTGGTGCCACATTTTCTCAGGGACTATCATCTTATGTTGATTCAGTACTTAAGCTTGGCCTTTCTGGGGGGACCTGGGATTCTCTGAGCAAGCTAGATTGTTCACTTACGGAGACTGACATTAACATTTCTGTTCCGAATGAAGTTTCTGGTGATGATATTAGATTCTCAATTCCTGTTGTTGATGAAGGATCTACTTCATCCAAGAAGTCTAGAGGCTACATGCCATCACTACTTTTGGCTCCAAGAATGAATGCTGAAAAAGTTCCATCATATTTGGAAGAATTCCTTCAATTTAGGTCCGACTCTCATTGTCATCAATTACAGTTAAACCATAAATCATCTGCTACCACTGATTTGTCAGTAGATACTGTTTCTGATTATGCAACGAGTGCTATATCTATAGATTTCAAAACTAGTAACCAAAAGAAGTGCAAGTTCTTTGGTTGTTCAAAAGGTGCACGGGGAGCATCAGGTCTCTGTATTGGCCATGGGGGAGGATAGAGATGCCAAAAGGCAGGCTATAATAAAGGGGTTGATAGCCGAACTGCATATTACAAGACCCATGGTGGAGGAAGGACGTGCCAACTACAACATCCGTTTGTTGAAGTGCCATGTAAGTACCAAGCACGCGCTCGCGACCTGGACCCAATGGGGCTCCGAGGTCAGGCGTCGATCTGGAGGACTCTATAGGAAACCATAAATACTGCAAATAATGGAGAATGTAGGATAAATAAAGGTTCTGAAAAGGTGACCATCGCATCCGGAGGCAAAGGTAGGCCAACGAAGCTCAACGGGGCTCAACGGGCTCAAAAGGAGGTGTCGAGGACCTGAGTGGAATTTTTTGAAAAGTTATGTAGGGTCTTAATAGTGCCTAAAACTGAGGTCAAATGTGAAATCTCAAGAGTTTACTGGTCGCAACGGAGCGTCACAGAATTTTCAGAAAACGCGCGTATAAAAAGATACATCGAGTTTCCTACGGAGGGCATTTTTATCATTTGACCTAATTAAATTTCATATAATCATATGTGATGATTTTAGGGTAGGTTTGGTCAAGAAATTAAGGTTATAAGGTTGACTTAAATGATAGCTAATGGGAGTGCATACTTTGACCTCATAAACCAATCATAAAGTGGGAACAAGTAAGCAAGGGTACAAAGTGTGCATCTTTGCCTATAAATACTATGGAAAATGACCAAAAATGGTCATTTTCCATGGCAAGCCGTCGGCCCCATAAGGAAGATAAGGGAGAAGACATTTTCCAAGGTAACTTTCGTTTTTAATTTGAATTTTCATGGTTTTTAATTATAATTTTAAGTTCTAAGTAGTTTGTAACCTAGGATTAGACTTGAATAATTGATTTCTTATATGTATGATATGAACCCTAAGGTGGAAGAAAAGAGAAAAGTTAGGGTTTTTGGATAGAGGTTGAAGATGAAATAGAAGGTGGTGAAGAATGATGTTTTAAGTCTTATTAAGCATAGTTTTGATAAAAATTCATAGGAATTGTTTAGGTAGGCTTAAGGTTTCCAAACTTAGGGTTTTTATTAATTATATAAAGATGTCAAATGTGTAGGAAATCAAGAAGAAAGATCAAAGGAAGAACACTAAAGTGCTAAGGAAGCTTGGAATTAAGGTTTGGTACTTTAACTTTGAAAATTGTTTATTTGTTTCATCATTTTCCCTACTTGGCCGAAACATACATGCTTCTAAATGGTATGTTTTTATATTAATATGACATGTGAATGTGTTATAAGTTGTGAAAATGTTATTTGAGTTGTCAAAGAAGCCATTCAAATTAAGTATGCAAGAGTTACATTAAGTGAGCATAAACTTTGATGAATTTTCAATAAAAATTCATATCGCATTTTTGTAAAGGGACTTCAAATTCCTTCTTCCTATAACATAATGTGTCTAAAAATAATTTTTAGAAGAAAAAAATACACCTCCCCCTATCTCCACTAGGTTGGGCCAAATGGTTCTAAAAAGGGGAACTAAAAGTGCTATTTTTGTACCTTAAAATTTTGAATGCATAAACTCCTAGAACTTCAAATGTAATTTAATAAGTACCCTACTAACACTTAAAGGGATGTATAAGACTCATTTAGGGTACCTAAGTTGGCCTTGAATGAGTTATTTACTATCCCATTTAAGTTGTCAAAGTTTACCAATTTACTATTTATTTTTTAAAATACTATTCATTTGGTATATTTATTACTATTCATTTGCAAAATACTATTTATATAGTAAATTTTTCAAATAAGTCTAAACATTGTTTAATTGAATAAGAAATGATTAAAGTGAGTTCAAATGACAAAGTATAGACTAATAGTCCAAGAATATGTGACCATTTGTGACTAAGTGAAAATTTAATATATCATTTGTTAAAGCATAATGTTTAATTTAAACCATCAAAATTTAATGCATAATATTTAAATTTAAAACACAAAGCTCTACTTGGTTTTAGTCGAACTTGGCAGTAAGGATACAACGCGTCGTATATTGATAACATAACGATCTGCAGTATCATTGATATTGAATTGCTGATATGAAATGGCGCCTAGTTATTGTCAAAGTCAGGTTACTTGCAAAAGTACATGGCAATTAATTTCCAATGTCGGGTCACCTACCGGTGTTCTCGGTAGATACTTAACGTCTGATGTGGAAATCTATTCAGTGATTTCAGTGCTATTGTATTGTAATTATTGAATACAGATGGATTCAATTGAATGCCTTATCCCAAGGTTCCACTATATACCAGTAGAGCGACATAAATAAAACACTAAGAAAGTAAATACATATATTTTCTTGTATATTGCATTTATATTTTGTTTTATCAGTAATACTAGTTTACTTAACATGATTTATTTCGAGATGTTTTTATTTAAAGTACTTTTAAATTATTTATTTCCAACAATTGAGTCTGAATTAACACCTCGCATAAACGACTTGCTTCTCATGTGCTTAGCCACAAATCAAAGCCTCGCGTGAGCGACCTTTTTCTCATATGCTTAGGTCAAAAAATTAATGCCTCGTATTAGCGACCTACTCATCATATGCTTTGGCCATAAATTACTGCCTCATATGAGCGACCTGTTTATTGTGTGCTCAGGCCTCCAATTACTGCCACGCATGAGCGACTTGCTCTTTATGTGCTTAGGCATAAAAACTACTGCCTAGCATGAGCAGCCTGCTCCTCGTGATCTAAGATGACAAATTACTGACCGCATAAGTGACTTGTTCAACATTTTCTTGGGCTATAAAATTACTGCCTCGCATGAGTAACTTATTTCTCATATGCTTAGGCCACAAATTACTGCCTTTTATGAGTGATATACTACTTATGTGCATATGGAATAAAATTAACTTGCTCCTCATATACTCGGGTCATAAAATTACTTTCTCGTATGAGCGACTTGCTCTTCATGTGCTTTGGCCATAAATTACAGACTCACATGAACGACTTACTCCTCGTGTGCTTAGGCCACAAATTTCTGCCTCACATGTCTGACCTCCTCCTCATATTCTTAGGCCACAAGTTACTGCCTAGCATGAATGACTTGCTCTTTATGTGCTTAGGCCACAATATTACATTGTATAAGCGACCAGTTCCTCATATGCTTGGGCCACAAATATACTACCTTATATAAACGACTTGCTTCATATATGCTTTGGCCATAACAATACTGCCTCAAATGAGCAACCTGCTCCTTATAAGCTTGGGCCACACAATTCTACCTCGTATGAGTGACTTGCTCCTCATATCTTTGTGCCATAAAAGCTTTGCCTCGCATGAGAGCCCCCTCCTTAAATGCTCGAGCCATAAATTAGTGCCTCCCACGAGCTATTTGCTCCTCATGTACTTGGACCACCAATTACTGTCTCACATAAATGACCTGCTACTTATGTGCTTGGGCTATAAATTACTGCTTCACATGAGCAACTTGCTTCTTATATGCTTCAACCACAAATTATAGCCTCCAATGAGCGACCTGCTCCTCATGTGTTAAGGCTACAAATTACTACCTCACTAAAGTGACCTACTCCCGATGTTCTTGGGCCACAAAATTATTGTCTTATATGAGCGACTTGCTCATTGTGATCATAGGTCACCATTTATTATATTGCATGACTAACATGCTCCTTATATGCTTAGGCCATAAATTACTACCTCGCATGAGCGTTATGCTTCCCATGTACTTAGGCCATAAATTTCTACCTGGCATGAGTGACCTACTCCTCACGTACTTAGGCCATACATTACAACCTCTAATATATTCTCATGTGATTAGGCCACAAATTACTACATCACATGAGCGACTTACTCTTAATGTGATTGGCCACAAAATTGCTACCTTACATTGCTTTTTATGTATTTGGGCCACAAATTACTACATCGTATAAGGGACCAGATCCTCATTTGCTTGGGCCATAAATTACTACCTCGTATAAGGGACCTACTCCTTTTGTGCCTGGGTCATAAATTACTGTCTCGATGAGCGACCTACTTCTCATGTTGCCATACAATTACTTCCTCACATAAGCAATCTGCTCTTCTTGTGCTTAGATTATAAAATTGTTACCTCACATAAGTGAGTTACTCTTCTATGCTTAGGCCACAAATTTCTACCTCGTATGAGCGACATGCTCCTTATGTGCTTTGGCCATAAAATTATTGCCTCGAATGAATGACTCGCTCCATATTTGCGTGGACTATAAATTAATGCCTCATATGAGTGGCTTAATTCTTATATGCTTGGGCCACAAATTGCTGACTTGCATGAGCGGCTTACTTCTTATATGTTTAGGTCATAAAATTATTGTCTCGTATAAGTTACCTGTTCCTTGTTTGCTTGGGCTAATAAATTAGTGTCTCATTTAAGCAACCAGCTTCTCATGTGCATAGGCCATTGGTTACTGCCTCGCATAAAGGACTTGCTCCTTATGTGCTTGGCCACAAATTACTGCCTTGTATGATCGAGTTGCTCTTCATGTGCTTAGGCCATAAATTACTACCTCATATGAGCAGCTTGCTCCTAGTGTACTTGGACCACAAATTCCTCGCATAAGCAACTAGCTTTCTTAAGTGATAGGGTCATAAAATCATTGATTCGCATGAGCAACATCCTTCTCAAGTGCTTGGGCCATAAATTGTTGCCTCGTATGTGGGATCTGTTCCTTATATGCTTGGCCCATAATATTGCCTCTTATGAGTAACCTGCTCATCATATGCTTGGGCCATAAATACACTACCTCATGTAAGTGAACTATTCCTCATATGCTTTAGCCACATTACTGCCTCGCATGAGCGACCTACTCCTTATGTGCTTGAGGCACATAATTATGCCTCGTATGAGCGACTTGCTTCTCATATGCTTGGGCCATTAAAATACTTCCTCGCATAAGTGACCTCTTCTTCAAGTGCTCGAGCCACAAATTATTGCCTCATGAGTGACCTATTCCTCATGTGCTTGGGCAACCAATTACTTTCTCATATAAACAACCTGCTACTTATATGCTTGGTCCATAAAATCAATGTCTCATATGAGTGCCTTGCTCCTTTTATGCTTTTACCATAAAATGAACGCCTCGCATGAGCGGCATGCTTTCATGTGCTTGGGTCAAAAAATCGCTGCCTCACATAAGCAATATGCTCGTCATGTGCTTTGGCCACAAATTACTTTCTCGTATGAGCAAGCTACTTCTCATCTGCATGGGCTGCCAATTACTGCCTCATATGAGTAACTTGGTCCTTATGTGCATGGGCAAAAAATTATAGCTTTATATGAATGACTGGCACTTTATGTGCTTGGGAAACAAATTACTACATCGCATAAACTACCTGCTCCTTATGTTTTTGGGCTACCAATTACTGCATTGCATGACCAATCTGCTCCTTATGCACTTGGGCCATAAAATTACTGCCTCGCATGAGCGATCTACTCCTTATGTGCTTAGGCAACAAATTACTGCCTCGCCTAAGCGAGTTGCTTCTTATGTGCTTAGGCCATAAATTACAGCCTCTAATGAGCGACATACTCTTTATGTGCTTAGGCCATAAATTACTACCTTGCATAAGCGATCTGCTCTTGATGTGCTTGGGCAACAAAATTATTGCCTCATATGA
The DNA here is from genome assembly GCA_949640765.1 of Croton laevigatus. NCBI lineage: Eukaryota > Viridiplantae > Streptophyta > Magnoliopsida > Malpighiales > Euphorbiaceae > Croton > Croton laevigatus. The sequence continues at coordinate 9,843 of CATIWJ010110775.1, forward strand.
GTGACTTGCTTCTCATGTAGTTAAGCCATAAATTACTGCCTAGCAAAAGCGACCTGCACACCTTGTGCTTGGGCAATAAATTACTGTCTCACATGAGTGACCTGCTCTTCATGTGCTTGGGCCATAAAATTACTACATCCCATAAGCGACCTACTACTCATGTGTTTTGGTCCCAAAATTACTACCTCACATGAGCGACTTGATCCTCTATTCTTGGGCCATAAATTTTTAGCTTGCATGAGTGACATGTTCCTTATGTACTTTGGCCGCAAAACTACTGCCTTGCATGATTGACTTAATTCTTATATGCTTGTGCCACAAATTGTTGATTCGCACAAGTGACTTACTCCTCATATGCTTGGGTCACAAAACTACTACCTCACATAAGCTACATGCTCATCATTTGCTTTGGCTACAAAATTACTGCCTTGCTTGAGCGACTTACTCCTTAAATGCTTAGGCCGTAAATTACTATCTCACATGAGGGACTTGCTCCTCATATGCTTGGGCCATAAATTACTACCTCGCATGAGCGACATGGTCCTCATGTCTTTGGGACATAAAATTAACGAGTTCCTCCCGTACTTGGGTAACAAAATTACTTCATTGCATGAGTGACCTGCTCTTCATATGCTTGGGCCATAAATTACTACTTAACATGAGCAACCTGCTCCTTGTGCACTTGGCCATAAATTTCTACCTCGCATGAGCAACTATGCTTTAGCCATAAAATTGCTATCTCACATAAACGACATGCTCCTCATGTACTTGGGCCATAAATTACTGCTGCACATGAGTGTGCTTGGGCTAGAAATTACTACCTCACATGAGTGACTTGTTCCTCATGTGCCTGGGTCACAATACTACCTCATGTAAATGACTTGCTCCTCATATGCTTAGGTAGGGCTGTCAAAAGCTAACTCGACCTGCTAACTTGACACGAACCCGACCTAAAGATAGTGGGTTAGGGTTGAGATTTTGCGACCTGTTTAAATAAATTGGTCGACACAAACCCGACCTGAAATTAAATGGGTTAGGTTTAAGTCGAAAATTTTAACCTGAAACCCGATTTGTTTAACCTGATTACTGTACATCATAGCATCAATTCTCTTCTCTTCATATGAACCGTAGGATTTTTAGCTATTTCAATTCTTTACTGTTAGATCTAGGTTAATGTATATTTAATCTCATTTTCTCGCCTGAGCCACCCTAACACTAATACGCCTCCTCTTTTGCTTCTCTCTACTGCTCATTTTTTTCTCTCATTCTTCTCTTTTTTTCCTCTGCCTTCTTCTCTTCATGTGCCAACAATCAGGTGGTGAGTGGTCCGCCAAACAGATTAACGATGGTGATATCGAGGCCTTCGCTTTCTTTACCTATGAGCTACAGAGGAGGTGCAGTTGCAGGCTTGCGAGCCTCTGACCGGTTATAGGACTATCGATCACCGGGCTGTCACCGTTAGAGCTGGACGTAGAGTTATGAAGTGGAGAGTGAAGATAAAATGGAAGATAAGGAAGTGCCTGAAGTAGAACCTCAAGAGGAAGAGGAAGAAAATGAGATTATTGAATTTGACATCGAGCTCGAGGGTGAGACCGTTGTGAATATTTTTCTTTTTATGAATATTTTATAGCTAGTGTTTACATCTTTTTTCTTCAGATTTTTCTGTTTTGGTTAATTTTTTTTATCTGTTTTGAGGCTGTTGATGATCCTTTAAGGCTATTATGATTTTTTTTTCTTGTCTGATTTTTTATCTATTTTGAAGCTGTATTTTTTCCTTTATCTATTTTTGATCTGTTTTGATCTGTTGATTATTCTTTAAGGCTAATATGTTTTTTGCTTTCTACTACTGCCATGGTTATTGTATTCTCTATTGTGTTTTGATAAACATGATGTGCTCAAATGCTTAACCTTTATTACTTTTAAAGCTTATGAAGTTGAGCAATTTTGTAGTACTTATATATAAGAACTTTTATGCATTTAAAAAAAATTCATGGTCCAAATAGAGCTATAAAGGAAGCTTTGTGGTATTGTTCACGTTTCCCATTTCTGTTGCCGTGCTTTGTTTTATCCCTAAAAAAAAATTCATCATTGTTTAGCTCTTTAACTGTCTCGTTGCGTTTTTTTGTGGGAAAAAATATCTTTGTGATGAAGTATGTTTTGTTTGTTCACATATAATCACAGTCTTATTCATCCAACACTTCAGTTAATCCTTATTTTTCGTATGTACTTAGAAAAATTTTTAGTTCTCTTTGTTTATTTGTTTCTCCAGTTTAAGATCCTAAAAAAAAAGTAGATCAAGTCAAGTCAACTCGAAACCTGAACAAATCAGGTTAGGGTTGATCCTTCAAACCCGTTTATCAAAACAGATTAGGTTAGGGTTGTGGAGTAATCTACCTGAAACCTAATTAACTCGAAAAATAACAGATCAGGTCGACCCAACCCGATCTGTTTGACACACATATGCTTAGGTCACAAATATATTATCTCGTATAAGCAACATATTTCTCATATGCTTTAGCCACAACAATACTACCTCTCCTGAGCGACCTACTCCTTATATGCCTTATACGAGTAACTTGCTCCTCATGTGATTAGGCCACACAAATTACCTTGTATAAGCGACTTGCTTCTTATATGCTTGGGCCACAAAAATGTTGCCTCACATAAGCGACCTCCTCCTTAAGTGCTCGAGCCATAAAATACTACTTGTCATAAGCAACTTACTCCTCATGTGCTTGGGCCACCTATTACTGCCTCATATAAAAGATATGCTACTAATGTGCTTAGGCTATAAAATCAACATCTCGCATGAGCATTCTACTCCTCGTGTGGTTCCGCTATAAAATGAACACCTCATATGAGCAACTTGCTCATCATGTGCTTGGACCAACAAATTATTGCCTCGTAACATATTCCTTATGTGCTTTGGACACAAATTACTGCCTCACATGAGTGACTTGCTTCTCATGTTCTCTGGCCTCTAATTATTGCTTTGCATGAGCGTCTTGCTCCTTATTTATTAGGCCATAAAATTACTACCTCGTATGAGTGAATTGTTTCCTATGTGCTTAGAGAAAAAATTATTGCTTCACATGAGCAACTTGCTCCTCATGATCTTGGGTCACCAATTATTGCATTGCATGACTGACCTGCTCATTATGTGCTTAGGCCATAAAATTACCGCATTGTATAAGCAATTTGCTCCTCATATGCTTGGGCTATAAATTATTGCCTCGCATGAGCGACCTACTCTTTATGTGCTTAGGCCACAAATTACAATCTTTAATGAGCGACATACTCCACTTGTGCTTAGGCCACAAATTACTACCATGCATGAGCAACTTGCTCCTAATGTGCTTAAGCTATAAATTATTACTTCATATGAGCGACTTGCTCCTCAATTGCTTAGGCCATAATTTACTACCTCACATGAGGGACTTACTCCTCATTTGCTTGGGTCACAAATTACTGCCTCACAAGAGTGACATACTCCTCTTGTGCCAAGGCTATAAATTAATGTCTTACATGAGCGACCTACTCCTCATGTGCTTTTGTAACAAGCCATCTCGGCCTACTTATAAGTCCATATGAAATGCTATGTTTTGGGTTAGGCATTTTCAATCTATACCTAATTATTATATTATCTTCTTTAAGTTGATTTTCGAAATTTTTTTCTCTTCCTACGATAACAATCAATCATTAACATGCATACATACTATATACACTTCAATATTATCTCCCTTATAACCCCCACCTTATCCTGTAAAAAAAACATACAATTCTA
>CATIWJ010110792.1:0-11549 GCA_949640765.1 Croton laevigatus
TGCTTAATTTATTTTTATTTCCTGTTAATTTGTGCTAAATTTGAGTTGAGGATGATGAACTGAATTCTTGTCTATATTTGAGATATTGGGTTTTCCAGAAACGATATTGGCATGATATTTATGTTGTTTTTCTCATTGTTCTGTTTATCAGTTGAATTTGTTGGTGTTGAGATGTTGAATATGAGCTGAGTTTTAGTGTGTGTCTGGATTTTGAAGATGAACTCTGTAATTTAATTTGCACTTCGGTTTGTTTGATTAATTTTGATTGTTAATCACCGTTGAGATTTAATTGCGATTTATATTTACTTGAATTGGTTTCTGCTAGCTTTCCAATTCATGCTTGTTTTTGCATTGTGAGTTTAAGAAAACCATTTGCAAATAGAACACCTGCAACTAAAAGGAGTTGCATGCAAACCTAGAGATAGGTCGACATAAATCCTCTGGATTGGAGTCAAATCCAATACTAGGGACTCATAAAACGAATAATGCAAGACTAGGGGTTTTAATTAGAAAGAGATTTCAATTAATCAATCTAGGATTAGACATTAGCTAGCTCGAGAGAGTGGTTAATATAATTTAGGAGTTCCTACGGTCCAGCGACGATAATAATCAATTAAATTAAATGAGTTAGGCTTAGATTTTAGAGGATTCAAAATCCAGATACTTTGCTTGTTTGTCTCTGTTACTTTGTTTTTTTCGACGTGAATTACTGTTGTTCGTTTCCGTTAATTTTATTCATTGTATTTGTTTTAATTATTAAATCTAAAAAGAACTTCAATTTGCAGGCTAGATAATAGGAAGAGAGTTAGTACTAGTAATCGATAGTCCCTGTGGGATATGACACTCGGTACTCCGGGTAGCTATACTACGGAACGATAGGTGCACTTGCCTAACAATCCGTAGCGTAGTTGCTCGGGCACATATCAATCATCTAATGTAACAGATTTAATTTTCTTGTTACGTTCCATAATACCTTAAAAAGGTCAAAAAATTACCTTGGTTAAATGAATCCTCGTCTTTATCATAGCAACGAAAATGCAAGTCCTTAATCTAATAAGAAAGAAACTGCATCTATAGAAGTAAATAAACAAATTCAATAGCCTGCTTTAGCTAGGTTAGACTATTTATTTATTAATTGCTTGATATGTTGCCTTTGAGCCAAAAGATATTCACCCTTACTAACAGTTATTCTATGAGTACTTGCAGGACCTCCTATATATTTATTCAATGTCTTTTTATCTTTCCAATTTGAAAAGCCTACATTCACAAATATGTAACCACTATCTTGATCTCCAATATCTTGCTTAAAAAGATAAAAATAAAGACTGTAATGTCTGTTTGTTGGAAATACCATATAAGTGCCAGGTACACGCGTGATCCGGGACCCGTCGGGGCTCCGAGGTCAAGCGCCAATCTGGGAAACCCTGTGGGAGACTGTAAATAATAAAGGATGTATGATAAATAAAGGCCTTGGAAGGGGCGAACATCGCATCCGGAGGTGAAAGTAGGCCAACGGAGCTCAATGGGGCCTAACGGGCTCCAGAGGAGGTGGCGAGGACCTAAACGGAATTTTTGAAAAGTTACGTAGGGTCTTAATAGTGCTTATAACGAATACTATATATGAAATCTCGGGAGTTTACTGGTCACAATGAAGCGCCATAAAATTTTCAGAAAATGGCGTAAAAAAGATATGTCAATATTTTTACGGAGGGCATTTTTGTCATTTGCCTAAATTAAATTCCATATGATCATGTGAGGTGATTTTAGAGTAAGTTTGGTCAAAATATGAAGGTTTGATGTTGGACCTTAATCTTAGCCAATCAAAGTGCTTACTTGGACTTAATAAACCAATTAAAATGTGGGAACAAGTGAGCAAGGCTACAACATGCATGCTTAGGCTTATAAATAGCTTGGAAATGACCAAAAATGGTCATTTTCCATAGCCAAACCATCAGCCTTCAAAGGAAGAGAAGGGAGAAGTCATGTTTCAAGGTAACTTTCATTTTTAAGTTGAATTTTTATGGTTTTTGGTTAAGATTTTAAGTTTTATGCAACTAGTAACATGTGATTAGGCTTAAATCTTTAGTTTCTTAAGTGTGTGTAGCAAACCCTAACATGGAAGAAAAGGGGAAAGTTAGGATTTGTTGGTGGAGGTTGAAGATGAAGTGGAGATTGGTGAAAAATGGTGTTTTAAGCTTAATTAAGTATGATTTTAACAAAATTAATAGGAAATGCTTAGGTAGGCTTATGGTTTTCATACCTAGGGTTCGTATTAATTATGTAAAGATGTGAAATGTGTAGGAAATTAAGAAGAACAAGCCAAATAAGGTCATTAAGAGCTAAGGAAGCTTGAAATTAAGGTTTGGTACTTTAACTTTGAAAATTGTCCATTTTCTTCATTATTTTTCTCCTTTGGCCGAATGGTCTAGGATCCTAATTATTATGTTTTTGTGTTAATATGATGTTAGGATTTATTTTAGATTGCTAAAATGCTATTTGAATTACATAAGAAATCATTGAACTTAAAGTATGTAAAGTTGCACAAAAGGTACCTAAACTTTGATGAATTTTAATTAAAAATCCTAATTGAATTTTTGTAAAAGGACTTCACTTCCCTTAATAATATGTTATAAGTGACCTCAAAATGATTTTTGCAAAAAAAAAATATAGAACCCTTACTTGGTTCTTGGTTGGGCCGAATGGTCCCTTTAAGGGTGCCTAAAGTGCTACTTTTTGTGTCTTAAAATTTTGAATCTATAAACTCCTAAATCTTTAAATGAAACCTTATAAATGCCTTACTAACACTCAAAAGGATGTATAACACTTATTTAGGGTACCCAAATTGGCCTTGAATGGGTTATATGCTATCCCATTTAAGTTGTCAAAATTCGTCAAAATAGTATTCATTTTTCGCGTTACTATTCGTTTGGTATTTTTGTTACTAATTACATTACAAGTTATTACTCATGTGATGAATTTTCTAAGTATGTTAATTAATGTCAAACTTGAATGGAAAATGATAAAAGTAAATCCAAATGACTGAATTTGGGACTAGTAGTCCAAGAATGTGTGACTATATGCTTTTTTCTATGGGAAAATTTGTTATATTATTTTGGGTGAATGAAAAATAAATAATCAAACTCTCTAAAACTTAAATACATAAATTATATCTACAATATAAAGCTCTACTTGGTTTTGATCGAACTAGGTGGTAAGGGTATGACGCGTCATATATTGATTGAAAAGTGATCCGCAGTATAATTGTTATTGGCATACTGATTTGGAATGACGCCTGTTTATTTGTAAATGGCCCGGCCACCAATAATGTGTGCGCGGCTAGTGATTGACATCTGATATGAAAATCCATTCAGTGATTTCAGTACCACTGTACTGTAGTTATTGGATATTTATCCATTATTGAATTTATTTGGATGCCTTATCCCAGAGTTCAGCTATTTACCTAGTAGAGCAAAGTAAATAAAATATTAAATTGGTAAATACATATATATATAAAAACATTTTTAATTTTGTTCTCTTTCTTTAAATACTAGTTTACCAAATGAGAATTGATTTTTATTGCCTTTCTTAAATTTTCCTTATTATTTATTTATTTCCAACAGTTAAAGTACCCACTGTGTCATGTCCTAAAAACTGTAATGTCGGAAATATCGAGTGACCTAAGTATGAAAGAACACAAGTGATTAACAATAAGAAAGCCTGAGGAAGAAAATATGTCATAAAAGAAGAGTAAATGAGTTATAAATACAATAAACGTATTGTAAACAACAAATAAATGAAGTTATGGGCATAGTAAACAAGTGATAAATAAGAAGTAAGCACGTTATAAATGTAGTAAGCCATTGTAAAAGAAGAATAAACAAAAGGTAAACCAATAGTAAACAAAAAGTAAGTGAAAAGGGAGAAATAAGGAAATACGCTAATGTTACACGAGATAAAAATGATATAGTTCGGGCACAAAGATTCGGAAGGATCGCGGAGAAATTCGCCGAACCTCCGAAGTTAAATGTGCTCAGATCAACGACAAGGTTAGGATGGGTGAGCTCCATGGGAAGTCAACCCTAAGTACATAAGTTTGGCAATATGAGTTACAGTAGGGAACCAGATAGACACCGATCATACCCGGAAGGAGAAATTGGGCCCCGGGGGCAAAAAAGACCTAACGGTAATTTTGGAAAAAGTCGGGGACTAAAATGTAAATTTCCTAAAAGTTGTATAAAACCTTGGAAATATGTTAAATATGAGATCTTGAGATAAAATAGATCACAATGGTGAAATTACAGTAGCTTCTGAAATCACATGTGCGGAGAATTCCGCTAAAACACGAAAATTTGACTTATACAGAACCTTTGAGTTTGACTAGAATTTTGGACCCCAAGATGACCCATTTTGCAAAAGTATAAAACATAAAATTTGTTTCTTTATATGTTGGTTAAACATAGAAATAAGAACCACCTAATTTGGATGTATACAGACAAAGTTATGATGGAATTAGTAGACATTGCGCAAGCTGCCTAAGGCAGTGCGATAGGACCCGACGGAAAACGATGCCAAATATTATCTATAACTCGGATTGGTCTGAAATCTTAATATGACATATATTTAGGTGTCTAGGTTCATTTGGCATAATAATTATAGAATTTGGACCAGTATGCAAAAAGTTATCAACAGAGGACGACAACTAGGCTAAATGAGGATAGTAAGAGGACTCAATTGGAAAATTCTACTAAATGAAGGGGGTTAAATGGTAAGAGGCAAAAATAGGACTATGTGCTTGGGAATCAAGGAAAATTAGGTGGTGTTAATACTTGGCAACATCTTATCCATCCATCTAATTAAAGTGGCTAAATAATGGCCATTGGATTAATAATTAATTAAATAAAAAAGAAAATAAAAATATATAAAGTTGAAATAAAAAATTGGTCTTCATTTTAAGAAGAGCAAAATGCTCTCTTCTCTCATAGTGGTGGCCGAACCACCTAGCTAAGGAAGGGCATGGAGTTTTGTGACGTCTAAGCCAATCACTTGGGGGAAAGTTAATTCTCAAGGTAAATAACATACTCCTACTTCTAATTTCTTCAATTGATTATTATTTTAAAAGATTAAATAGAAAGTAAATTCTGAAATCTTAGGATTTAAAAGGGGAATGATTATATAATTAAGATGAAATGATTAGTTAATTATATAGAGCTTGTATGTTAATGAATAAGTTGAAGAAAATCTGAAATTATAATTATGGCAGATTTCTGGGGCTGGATTCGAATAGGGTTTTGAACAGGTTATGAACGGAATCTAAGAAAGCTATAAAAGAGAAAGTTGTAGACATATGTCTTAGCTAATAATAGGGACCAGAACCACCCTATTTGGACTTGTGTAGCAAAAGTTATGACCAGAATAGTGGTCGGTGTGCAAGCTATCAGATCAAATAGGCTAACAGAACAGACCGGACTTTAACTAATTATTAGACCATGATAGAAACAGAATTTGAGGAAGTGAAAACATGAAAGTTGTAGGTTTATATGTCTAATTTATGCCTGTAAACCAGTTTTGGTAGAAAGTTGGAATGTAAGAAGTTATACCTAGACAACTGAAGAGTGTGCCCTGTCCTCCACCAGAATTAAGAGTAAACTTTAGAAGATAATTTGATTAGATTGAGGACCTGATTTGGGTAAGAGGCAGAAGACAAAGTTGTTTCCCTGTATGTTAGTGAACTATAGAAGTTCAAAACAACCTAATTGGACTATTAATGAAAAAGATATAGCTAAAAAGGTAACGGGTGTGCAGACTGAAAGTTAGAAACAGTGCAGAACTGAAATTATAACTTTGGCCTATAATTTGAACATGTTGGTGACATAATTAGATGTTATGGTAGAAGACACTATTGTGCATAAACATATTAGCTAACTAGACAACAAAAACCACTTCATTTGGGCTTGTAAATAAAAAGATATGACTAAGTTACTAGGCTGCGCACAAGAAGAATTAGACGAGCGATAGAGTTGGAATAACGATAACATCGGAAATAATACATGGCTCAATTAAATCCGAAATTTATATGGATAATAATCTTATGTATTAGGGTTGAACAAATTCAAGAATTAACTTAATTGGATTTGCATAAATGAATTTATGAATAAATTAATGAAAGGCATGCTGAATAAATTAAATGAGCGACAATGAGAAATTAATGAATAATTGCGATTGTGTTGCGAATTGTTTATAGAAGTGTTTATTTTCGGTTTATATAAGGAGTGATTGTATAAGTACGGAATGCCGAAGTGGTTGTGAGATTTTTATGCAGGATCCCAGTGTATAGTCGCAGGGACTATTCGTTTAGTCACTGTTACTATTCACAGACTATCCATACGTAGCCGAAACTCTGGCAAAATTTCCGCAGAAATGGATCAAAAATTTGACTAAGTAAAGTTGAAACTCACTTGGTGAAGTATGACTTAGCCTAAATATTTAGACGAGACTTATAAAAGATAACTCCAACATCTTGGACCTCATAAGTACCATAATTATAACCTAACGTGTTAAATAGGTTATAGAAAATAGATTATACGTAATCTTACGAAATGTACATATAAACGCAAATTGGCAAAACACTATTCATTTAGTAAATCACTATTCATTTGGTAAATTTTCAAGAACAAACATATGAAAAGTATAAACGTATGAAAATAGCTCGGTAATATTAAAGTAACAAATAAAATTAAGGAAAGAAGCATAAGCAGTCATTGAACATACGTAAGCATGTATTATATACACGCCGGGTAAGAGATTAGGATATAAGTTAAATTACGAGACGTGAATTGCAAATAGTAATAAATAAAATTAAAGTAAAGCATAAGAGAAATTTAAAAATACAAATGTTAGAAGAAATATATAGTAAAACGAGGAATTAATTAAATTCATTTGTATGAGAATCAGCAGGAAAAAGACTAGTCATAGGAACACGTAATACAAACAAAAGGTAAACCAGACAACGACAACAAGTTCGGTACTTTATCCTTATTTAATTATATTTAAATATATGTGATGTGCATGTGTGAACTGCATTGCTGCACTGCCATAACATATGCTGCATTTGTTATGTGAGTCACACGAGATACCAATATGTGAATTACATTAAAGTATGGATCAAAATAGTACGAGTAAGCAATGGTTTACCATCTGTTTATCATTTGGTTATCATTTGGATATCAGGATATACATATAGCATAAATGGATTTGAATTATTTATGAACAAGTGAAATGCATAAGGTGAACACTATGGCATACTTAGCTCTACTTGGTTTTGAGTAGAACTAGGCGATAAGGATATGACGCGTCATATATCATTGTCAAAGCGGTCTGCAGTTCATTGTCATTGTGATCATTGATATGGAATTGGCGCCTAATTGATACCAAAGTCGAAGATGCTTGTAATGCACCCGGCAGCCATTGTATATCTGATATGGGAACTTATTCAGTGGTTTCAGTACTACTATACTGTAATTATTGAGTATGTGACTATCATTGGATCTCATTGTATTGCCTCATCCCAAAGTTCCACTGAATACCCAGTAGAGCGAAGTGAATAAATAATTGTCTTCATAAGTATGTGCATACATTTGCATACCCGTATACTTGAATTATTTGTTATACACATTTAAATTGTGGTACTATGTTATTGTGATGTGTACCACTATTGCTTACCAGTTGTGATAAATATGTGTGTTTACATTAAATAAGAATAAAGTACCAACTAAGCACAATGCTTAGGAAGTTTAGTTTTTGTTAAACTTGTAGATTATGGAAAGTCACAAAGGAAGTCAGAATTGTCAAATAGAATCAGGCTCACCAAAAGCACTTAGTATGGCATATGCGCAATAAAAAAGTCAGACGTCAGAGTAGCCGACAACAGTATAAGAAGAAAAAAATTTTCTCAAGTAATGTTCTATATACCAAGTAGCATCTGATGTGGCACACTTAGCTCGGCTAGTATTAGTCGGGTTAAGGGGTGTTACACGATTTGATTCTGCAGAGTATTTGATTTTGGATTTTGAATTTGAAGACTGGTGACCTATTCTCTTGGGGGATTTGACTTAAAATTGAAAATCGAAAAGAAACAGATAAGTACGGAGGTCCTTTGGGCCGATTTTGAGAAGGAATCTAAATTTGGAATTGAGATTCTAGTAAGGCGATCTGAAGGAGGGATTAGCATATTTGATTTCAAATTTGAGTTTCAAAAACAGATTTGGAGGATTTGGACCCAATCAAAGGGGACTGGGGATTTTCGAAATTCAAAAATAAAAAGAGGAAGAATATATAGGCTCTGCTTTTATAACTATTATAGACCATTTGATCATCAGCATAGGGGCCTCTTCTGCTTCCTCAGTAGCTGTCTCTTTTGCAGCCCCCTCTACATAGGTTACGAGAAGACCACGGTCGCTCCTTTTTGTATCCCGTCGGCTAGTGATCATACGTTCGTGCTTTAGAATAAACATCTCTATCATCCGACCTCTGAGTAGAGGCATTAGATATCCTTTTCTGAGTATTAACTTGGACATACTTATTAGCTCTTGCTAATAAATCTTGGATGGACTTCGGTTCATCCATAGACAAAGAATCAGTTAATTTCTAGATGCGGCAATTAGATCTGTGTTACTAATCCCACATTGAAATTCTGTATTTGAATAACTATTGCTCTGAATATATCCATCCTCTTGTCTACGCTCACCACACCAATTATAGACTGAATGGTTGTTATGGGTTATTTATAGTGAGATAGGTTATTTATGGTAAGATGAGTATTTATAGTGGCTTTGTGTACAGTGCTTACATAATAGGATGTATGGTCAGGACACTGTGGTTTCACTGTTATAAAGTATGGTCACGGCTACGTAGGTATCTTCTAGAGACACCATATGTGTAATTGGTAAATTGCCAGGGGTAGTGTTAGGTGGGGTCAGGGTCGAGTTCATGTGGTTCGAAAGGTGCTCTGGTCCTGGTTAAATGGAGAGGTAGAGGTCCTGCAAAGCGACCTCCCTACTGGCTATGGGTGTATGAACAAATTTTGTATTCTTGAAAAAAAAAATTACAAAGAAAATAATTACCTGGTTACAATCTCTATTACAAAATCCTCTGATTCTTCTCTTTGCGATGAATATGACACGAAGGTCATAGGAACTTGAGCTCGAATCTTCGTGAAGAACTTTTGATGACTATAATTCAGGGGTTATTGACTTGGTCTTAAATCATGAACTTTGATGAGAAGGATTCAAGGTCGTTGACTTGATCTTGAATCACAAACTTTGATGAAGAGGATTCAAGGGTTGTTGACTTGATCTTGAATCACAAACTTTGATGAGGATGATTCAAAGGTCATTGACTTGATTTTAAATCACGAACTTTGATGAAGTTGATTCAAAGGTTGTTGACTTAATCTTAAATCATGAACTTTGATGAAGATGATTCAAGAGTCATTGGCTTGATCTTGAATCACAAACTTTGATGAAGATGATTCAAGGGTCGTTGATTTAATCTTGAATCACAAACTTTGAAGAGCCTTCGATCTTTAGATTTGTTGAAGGTCTTCGGGGGTTTGATTTGATAGGGCTTTTGAGCTTGAATTCTATCTTTATATCACGAACGTGAAACGAGGGTTGCAAGAACTTGATCTCAAACTTTCGTGAAGAATTTTTTATGACGATAGTCGGACAAGGCTTTGAACTTTAGGGAAAGCTTATATCTTCAAATCGTCAAAGTTTTGGAACTTGATTTATATCTTTAACGTGAAGCGAGGGTCGTGATGACTTGATCTTGAATCTGTGTTGAGACACCTTTGACGATAATCCAAGTGTCAGAGACTTGCTCTTGAATTATCTTGACGAACTTTGTTGACGATTGTTGGACAAGCCTTCAGACTTTGAGAAAATGCCGTGTCTTCAATTCGCTAAGCTTTGAGGCTTGATTTTCTTCCAAAGCTTAGATTTTCTGTCCTTTTAAACTGAAGAAAGGCAGCCTATTTATAGGAACTTGGAGATGCTTGCCAACCAAGTGAAGCGATTTGATTGGTCCACTTGGCACACTCCTATTGGTTCCATATTTTTTATATCATCCATAATTTATTAAGTGATAATTTCCAATAAGTATTATTTAAATAATAATTAAATTGGACACTTAAATAAATTTTTTAATTTAATTGATTAATATTTTAATTAGTCACTTAAATAATTAAGTTAACAAATTAATTTAATTAATTTATTTTCCTTTAAATTTTTCGTGCAAACAGTAAGCGATTGTTTCCTTGACTGATTATGGATCTGGTTGCGGGTCTAGCTACGAATCTGGTCCTTAAATAGATAGAGAGGCTTACAATTAGAATGTTATTAAAAGGAATAGAATGTCTATTCGGATTCTTTGAAAAATTAGGAATTAATTATTTTATTTATTTATTCCTATGATAATTTGGAGTAGAGATGTTAAATGGGTTTTGGCCCAACGGGTTGGCCCGATTAACCGAAAAAATCTTAGGGTTAGGTTCATATATTTTAGCCCGAAGTAAAAATAAAACCAAAGCTAGTCTGAACCGTTTAGCCTGAGCCCATTAGGGCTAGCCTGTTTAAAATACATAATTAAATCCATGGTTTTATTAATATATTAATTAGAGAAGTGCCTTTGAAAAAAAATAATTGTTAACGCTATGTGTAAGTGGGAGAATAATGGATATCAAACTTATTATTTTTGTATTATTTATTTAAGTATTAAATTTAATATTTTAGATTATATTTATTTATATTTTATTTTAAAAAATTATAAAAATAAAAAATAAGAAAATTAGTAAATTATAAAAAAACCATACCCAAATTGAATTAGGATAACGTGATTTAAAAAGCAACCCGCTGCTGCTTGGCTTGTAAAAGCAAATTTAAAGTAAAACAAAATTTGAGAGCTTCGTAAAAGCAAATCTAAAAGTACACTACTGCATTATTTTCAGCAAATGGTATACCACTGCAAGATCTAAAGTAACTATTGTTTGCTTTCATAGAAATTGTTTAGTTACTTTTGCATCTGTAATGATCATGTATAAAGCTTCATTTATTTGTATCCCATTTATTTTTATTGTTCCAAAATTTCCCTGTCTTGTGTACAATACATTGATAAAAGATAGACAATTTTTTTTAGAGAATGTTTAAACTATGCTTTGGTGTAAACTTTTTACTATATATGAATGTTTTAGTTAAAATTTTCTTTTGATTTTTTAGTGCATGTTTTAAGTAATATAACTGATAGTGGCAAATTTTTGGCAAAAACAAAAAAACGGATAGTGGCCCGTTTAAACCGAGGCCCGATAGGGTTAGGGTTAGGGTTAAGTGCATACATTTTAGCCCGAAGTAAAAATAAGGGATATATAGAAATACGGGCTCCCTTTTTTTTCTTTTTAGAAAAAAAATTTGAAAATAATTTTAATTTGATTTTCGGCATTTTCAATTTTTAATTGCAAAAAAGGGCTCTCTCCCCTTTTTCGGTTAACGCGCCTCAGA
>CATIWJ010110839.1:0-16291 GCA_949640765.1 Croton laevigatus
TTCAGGTAATAAAATAAAAATTACCCCAAAGTTCAAGTAGCAATGTGAAATTTAGCCAAAACTTTGTGGATTGTTGTATGAACCACAAACTAAACAGTAAATTACCAAACTTGGTTCGCTTGAGATCATATTATTGGTGAATTGTGAACCAGAAGTTCGAGATTTGTGAAGTGTGGCCATGTCTATGAGAAAACGAAAATCTTTATCTCTATTGATGGTCAAATTCAAACGATTTTTATTACCTGGTGGAAATATATTTAGTGATGGAACTGTTTATATATTGGTGGAAATATCTCAGAAGACACCTTTTTTTTTCTTTGACATGGACAATTTTTAACTTACGCACTCAAGAGAGGGATCATATGTTTAATACTGGTGGAGCTTGAACCGAAGAGCTCTACCTCCACACAGCTAATCTCTACCAATTTGCTAGGACCCGCTTCCCATTAGAAGACTATTTTAAGAAAGAAAAACCATTCTTTTTCAATTAACCAAGACCTTTTTTTTTTTTGATAAAAGGTCTAGTCGCATTAAGATGACTAGCCTTGTTCGTAATTTTATAACGAGAAATTTGAATCAGTAATACAGCAATTGTCGGGAAGACTACCTACCTAAAAACTGTACAACTCATTTTCTCTAGCCCATTTAGCAAGTCTATGAACTAAGATATTAGCCTCTCGTCGAGCATACAAAAAGATACATGAATTAACCAAGAACTTAGACTAATGAAGTATGTAGCCAATCTTGGCTGCTGATAACTAAACTTAAAATAAAATACATCGCTGTCGCACTTGTTTTCGAAAATTAGGAGTTCTAAATTATGTTTTTTTATTCTATTCAAGATGCAGACTACTCTAAGTCAACATCTCCGTCTACAATTTATAATATTCTAAGGCCGCCCGAACTGACTTTTTTTTTTTTTCCTATAATTTGTTGTTTTTTCCTTTTATCAGCTTTACATCATTTTGTATTATGCAATTGGAATCACTATAGAAATTTAAGATTTTATTTTATATTTTTTCAGAGAAGAGACATTTAGGAAAATTAATCGTATATAAAATCTAATTGGTATGGTGAATTAAAGCTTTAGATTTGATTTTATTAGTTATATTTATAAATTTAAGTTTATATATTATGAACAAAAAAATTAATTAAAAAAAAATGGTGTAGTCGCAAGTGTATAATTAACTACCACCTTGGACTGAAATAACTATGAATCCCTCTTTTCAAGAGTGGTCTTAATCATCATTCTCATATGAATGTTAAAAATTATGGTCAAAATCGTTTATGCTTTATTCAACATCTTTGAACAGACTTTTACGCAATAACTCCAAGAGTATTTTATCTTCATTTAATACACTGATGCATCAGCACATTCCTTTTAAGAGTACCAAAAAAAAGTAATACTATGTTGCTTTATTATGAGAAAATAGAATTATGGTGTATTTTTTTTTTTACATAATTATAAAACTTATGCACCCAGATTTAGGATTCAAATTTAATTTGTTAGAACTCGAGAGCAAACGTCTTATTACTTTTGCTGGCATTCGATCTCGTGGTGTACCTTTTGTCATCATCTAAAAAATTTAAATAATGATAAATCTGGTGTTAGTGCCCCTTGTATTAGAATCACAAATGTATTAAATATTAGTATAGTCACGAATTTACCATTTTAAAAAAAAAAACATTTTCACAAATTCAAAGATTTGGAAAAAAATATAACAGATTTCTATTATATAAATTGGAAAACTGGAAAGACTTTCCAAGATGGTGACATAGTCTGAGATTTGAAAATTCTTAAACGTTCACGAATCATATGATATGATATGAAAAAGCTTATTATAAGTCAGTTCCAACATAAGAAGCCACAACCTCTTCTTCTTCTTCTCTGTAAAATCATGGCCTCCCTCTCTTTTTCCGCTTCAAATATTAGAACATTTACTATCTCCCCAACAAAAACATCAACAACTGCTCCATATTCTTCTACTGCTGTGTCTCTAATCCCTTCTTCTGCTCCGTTTTGCTCGAAAATTCTATGCCAAACCCAAGCAAAAGAAACTGATACTAAAATAGTATATAAAGGATTACCACCAGGGCCAATGAAGCTACCACTCATTGGAAACCTCCACAACTTGGCCGGAGCACAGCCCCACCATGCACTTACTCAGCTAGCAAAACAATATGGCCCGCTTATGCACTTACAGCTAGGCGAAATATCAGCAATTGTTGTGTCTAATCCGAGAATGGCTCAAGAAATAATGAAAACCCATGATCTTATTTTTGCTGATAGGCCTGAAATTCTGGCTTCTAAAATAATTACTTATGGCGGTCAAGATATAGCTTTTTCTAAACTAGGTGAATATTGGAAGCAAATGAAAAGAATTAGCTTAACAGAGCTTTTGGGTCCTAAAACAGTTCAATCTTTCGCTTCTCTTCGCGAAAATGAAGTAGAGAAATTGATACAGTCTATTCATTTGTCTAAAGGAAAGCCTATAAATTTTACAGAGAAAATCTTTAATCTTACTAACGTTATAACCTGTAAGGCCGCGTTTGGCGATGAGTGTAAAGATCAGGATGTTGTTATTGCTTTAACTAAGGAAGCAACAACAATTGCAGGCGGATTTGGTATTGAAGAAGTGTTTCCTTCTATGGAAATCCTTCCGGTTATTACTGGTTTGAAGGGTAAGTTGGAGAAAATTCGCGACGAATTGGGGACTGTGTTTGGCAATATTATTGATGAACATAAGAAGAAAATGATGAATAGAAATGGTGAGGAGTTGGAGAAAGAAGATTTAGTTGATGTTCTGTTAAAGCTTCAAGGAAGTGGAAGGCTTCAATGTCCTGTCACAAATAACAGTCTCAAAGCTGTTGTTTTGGTAAGTAATTCTATTTTATTTTAATTTTTGTTTTGGATCATCAATTTTATAATAGTTGATAAATAAAAATTATACTCTAATTTATAATCCAGGATTTGTTTACTGCTGGAACTGATACTTCCTCAACAACAGTCGAATGGGCGATGTCAGAAATGATGAAAAATCCTAGAATCCTGAAGAAAGCTCAGGCAGAAGTACGCGAAGCTTTCAGTGGCAAGAAAACTATACGTGAAGAAGACGTGAAGCAATTGAAGTACTTGCCGCTTATTATAAAAGAAACGCTAAGATTACATCCTCCGGCACCATTGTTACTTCCAAGAGAAAGCAGAGAAGCTTGTGTGATCGAAGGGTATGAAATACCTTTAAAATCTAAGGTTATTGTAAATGCATGGGCGATCGCAAGAGATCCTGAGGCTTGGAATGAACCTGATAAATTTATGCCAGAAAGATTTATGGATAGCTCTGTAGATTTTAAAGGTATGGATTTTGAGTTCATTCCATTTGGCGCTGGAAGAAGAATTTGTCCTGGAATTGCATTTGGTCTGGCCAATATTGAGCTTCCCTTAGCTAGAATACTATACCATTTCGATTGGAAGCTACCTGATGGAATAACATCAGAAGAAATGGACATGACTGAAGCTTTTGGAGCTACTGTTGGAAGAAAGAACAATTTGTATTTGGTGCCTATTCCTTACATTCCACAAGCTCATTCTACCAATCACACTCAGGCTGCCAATGTTATTAAAGTTTAGTTATAGTATTACTTAGCACAGTAGACTTGTCAAATAACCACTCTAGTCCATTACAAATCATATATTTTAATTTATAAATAAATTTCTTTTTATTATTTTCTTATAAATTGGAAACTTATAATTTTGAGGGGACTGTGAATTGAGATTTTTTTTTATTAAATGTTTGATTTAATTGATATAAAAAAAATTTTGTTCTTGGTGGAGGACATTGTGAACCCAAAATGGCTAAATCCCTACAACTAGCAGCTGCCGTTAATGGTGAGTATGGTGCAAAGGTTAACGATTAATGCGCCTGCTTTTGGCAGCAACACGGTTGGTGGTGCTTGGTTGGTCAGCATTTTTGCTTCTAAATCGGATATACACAAGGGGAACTGATTTTGCACATTGATGTTTCTTCGTTTTGTAACTATTATTCTCACCAGTGAACAATGGCAAACTACAGAGGATTGCCTAGAGGACTTGCCCTGAAGCGCATCAGTCCAATCACTGATGGGAGTTCGCATTTTGGCCATGAGTATAGGGGGGTCACCTTTTTGAATAGAGCTTAGGGGAGGTCGCACTTCTCTTAGGCCAAGGTCACCTATATGGATGATGACTGTCGAAACCACCAATAATAAAAACTTTTTCTTCCTAACAAGTTAAAATTTGCAAATAAGTTGAGAAAAATCAAACCCAAGGGGCTAGTCA
Source organism: Croton laevigatus (assembly GCA_949640765.1). NCBI lineage: Eukaryota > Viridiplantae > Streptophyta > Magnoliopsida > Malpighiales > Euphorbiaceae > Croton > Croton laevigatus. The sequence goes on from CATIWJ010110839.1 coordinate 4,316, forward strand.
TGTCCAAAACTAACCAAAACTGAAACTGTAAAATTGAAATTTAAAAATTAAAAAAGGGGGATTTCTAATGTTGGTGAATAAAACGAAATTAAGATAGAAAAATTAGTTAAAATTTGAAATCTATGGGAAACAAACTCGCCAAAGTTAATTGGTCATATGAATAACATCTAATTGTTAGATTATTAAGATAGGATATAATAATAACCCATAATTAATAAACAACCCTAAATACGACATCAATAAGCTTTAATCAATTAATCAATTAGGTCTGATAGAATAAGCTTCCAGGTCCAACCTGAACCCTTATACGTGTGTTATCTAAAAGGCCCATTTAATATTGGCAATGAACCCAAATATCATCTAAGTCCATAAACTATAACTAGTTTCTAGCAATATATTATAAATACCCAAATTAAAATGAGTGTTATTCTTATGAAACAACAAAGCATGTAGCGATCTTATACAACCCTTTGCTTTTTTCGATATTAATGATTAGGATAAGGCATGTCCTTGGTTACCCTTATTATTGCTAATTCATTTTGTTAATTCTCTAGTGAAACTAAATAAAATAGATAGTGATAACACTTATCATCTTATTTGGGTATGGCCATACACCATTCAGTCTCATTAATCAATTAGCTGATGATATCTTCTCTCAAATAGAAAGAGCAGTAATCCTTTCACTTTACTCATATTTCTAAGCATTATTCCTGGCATACCTAATCGTATCCATATTTATCACCCTTTTTATAGGTATGTTACCTAAGAACCCATAGTATTTTATAGGAATGCAAATATAAACATTGCTTGAGAGATATTTGTGACCAACCTCACATGTAGTATTCTCATCAAGTAGATCGATCCAATACATTGTTCACCAACATGTATTATATATTTCTAATTAATATCTCATATCCTATATGTAACACTCCTTATACACTTACTGAAGTAGACCTATAAGAGGCTTACATGTGCATATGGTACGGTATACAGAACATAAAACTTTTCTTATTATTTAATGGTTACACTATTATAGTACAATCACAAATTTTACATTTATAATAATACAAAGCTCTTTGCATTTTCTTCATTATATGCCATCTAAAGCTTGTAGATGATTCTGACGCTGAACAGCTATACTGGTTCTTTCTTGACTTCTGCTTCTGACACCTACAAGTTAGCAAACACTAACTTGCTAAGCGATAAGCTCAGTGGATACTTTACTTAAATAGATATAATCATGACACAACCATTCACAGTTCAACATATATCACAGACAATGGGCAATCATAACATCACATAGCAACTCACGTATCACAGCACATCAATAAGTATAAGTAAAGTATTAAACTTGTTTAGATGTTGTACTCATCTGGCGATTCTCCTATGTTCCCACGTCTTGGCTATATCCCGTCGTCAGCTAATCATCGAATTATAATTCAATTAATTCTCTATTTGATTTTATTAACAAATCCCTTATAACTATTTTCATTTTACTAAAGTCCATTATTTTAGTTGCACACTCTGATTATCCCCCTATGTCTATAAGTCTTTAATCGCTTTATCTATTTATTTACTTAAGTAGAACGTACCCATATTTCTATTATTTAAATTTATTATTAATATTAATTCTCCAATCATTCAATTATTCGGTGTCGTTACAACTTCGGTTCTTTACTATTCATTATTATTATTATTATTCCTCCGCTAATTTATTAGTCCATTTATATTTATTGTTAACCGACTTGTCCAATTTCTATCTTATTCCAATCAATTAATTAATTATTCAAAGTCCTTAATTAATCCTATCTAAGCCGGTACCGTTTCGACTCAATTCGGTTATTCTGATCCACATTACCCTTCTATCTAATCACCACCCTTCCTAAATCATATATTCAATTTGCACCTTATTTATTTAATTAACCTCTTTCACATATTATTCATTAATTTACTTAATTTATTAATTATTCATTTTGCGATAAATTGCGATATCGGTCAATTCAGTTCTTAGTTCATAAATTAGAGTCCATAATTAGGTTCAAAATACCGAAACGATGTCAAAAAGGTTCTGTCCAAATTCGCTTGCCGAAAGGGGAATATTTCGGTCACCGGCAGAGGAATATTTCGATCGTCGAAAAATCTCAAACTCATCGGATTTCAAATCCGAGCATACCAACATATTCATCTCAACACAAGGATTCTAGACATGCAATTACATTTATCAGAACATAAGCCATTTGACTGAAAAATCAATAAATCCGTATGGTCGGTCGCCGGAAAACTCATCTCCCATTTTCGGTGACCGATTGACCTAATCTATAAATCAAAACGAAGCTCAGGTGAAAAGGATTTAGAATCTACCTTAAAATTGGCCAGATCATGGCCGGAGGCCGTCGGAAAGTCGATCTAAACCGTTCGGTGAACAGTATCATCTTTTTCCTCTTCTATCATCGGAAACCATATTTTTAGGCCACGATTCTTACTTCATCAGAAAGCCGTCCACAAGAGGAGTCATTCGGTGTCCTTAAATCCTCCGTTGGACCACCGGTGACGCTAGAAAAATGGAAACGAAGGCGGTAGTGAATAGTAGCGTAAACAGGAGGCGTTTTCTTCGAGCCTCCCGATCTTTCAACCTTGGAGGAGTCTCGTCGGCGTGCCGGTACCATCGAACTCGCTGGACCATAAGCTTCGTGGCGGACGGGCACATTGGCTCAGTCGGTGGCCGGTGGCGGCGTCGAAAGGGCCGGTAGTCTGCCCCTTCCCTCTTTCTCTTTCCTCTTTCCTCTTTCCTTTTTTTCTTTCCTTTTCTTTTGTTCCGTTTATTTCCCGTATCTCCCTTCTCTCTTGTCTATTTTCATTTTATTCCCCCTTCTAAATCTTCTACCCACTTCTTCTAACTATTATTTTTTTATTATTATTTTCATCCATTTTACACACTTCTAATTTTACATACACCACATATTATTTTTCCTCTTTATTTTATTTTATAAATGTCTCCCAACAATTTCTATCTAATCCATCAATAAATCCTCACTCTTTTCAATTATATTTATTTCACTTAATTTGTTATTTTCCGAATTACAGTTATATACTAATTCTACTAGCATAATATCCATTATTATTATTATTATTAAATATCACGAATTAATATTATAATTATTTCATCCCCTCACTTTAGATTAATTAAAATTATTGAATTTCCAAGTCCATACTAACACGTTAGTTTACTAGTATATTTTTCATTTTTCATAGTTTCTATCTCGGGCTCCGCATTTATCGAACTTTATTCTGATGTTGGATTTTCAGCGGATTACGATTATAACCTTAACATATTTTTTTTGTTAATTTATCTCATTTATTAATAATTACTCCTATCATTATAATTACGATACTTGACTCAAGTATTATTTTTATATAGTATTTATTTCTATTTATCTCTTAAATAAACTTTATGAAAATCTTCGTATTTACTCATTCTCATTGACCTCCATAATCGTTTTCCCCATTTACATTAATATGATTCAAATTGCATTCTGTCAATAACGTTAGATTCCAGGGTACCGTCGCGCGCGAGACCAGGTGGTCGTGAGCGAGACGAGCCTCAGGAAGACTATCGCGAGTGCGACAACCACACGATGTGTGACGGTCGCGTGTGCGATGAATGCCATAAAATCCTTCTATTTCTCCACAAGGTAGTCGCGAGTGCGAGAACCACACTGAGGCGTGATGGTCGCGAGCGAGATGCCTGATCAGGATGTGACACTATAATCCGTAAAATAAGACCATCTCATAAAGTACATACTAATATTAATTTATTATCACTCCTATGATAATAATTGACTAGGGATATTTAGGATAATATTTTTTTATTACTTTAGGTTTTACTATCTAAATCACGTATCCAATAACTAAAGAAGTATCACTATTCAAGAAAATTCATCAAAATAGATTGCATAGAAAATATAAATTGATGAATTAAATTCTCATAAATAAATTTTAAAACTAAATACAAAGAGTTGGGGCTAGGGTTAGGGCTTACACTAACATGACGATGGTGAACGAATTATGATTTTGATTTTTGAAATTAATGAATGATGATGGGACATAAAAGAACGATCGACAGTGGATATAGTGAAGTAGACAGCTGAAGGTGGACTAACGGTTAGGGTTCATTCATATTAGATCATAAATTTGAATTCGGGCTCGTTATTAGGCTTAGAGGCCCAAAGCCAGATGACTAAGGTTGAACTGATGCCTTAAAAGTGGAAGATGCCAAAATAAAGTTGTTCAGTGAAAGGAAACACTCAAACCCATAGAACCATATCCAAACCTGTTTCTCTATTTACTTTACACAAAAGATCCTAGATGACTAGATGTGTAAGACGATCCCTAATACATAATCAGATGAAGTGTAGGATTGGTTTAAGAGGTTGCTGGAAGGGAGCATTCATAGTTTTGAAGACTTTGTAACCAAATTTCTAACTTGGTTTAGCTATTACTTTTTGAGATAAAAGGGAACTTTCGACCTAGAGCAAGTAATTTGTGAAGAGTGTGAGAAACTTTGAGATTATATAGTGCAATTTCAGAGCCAAGCGGTGCTAATTAAGGAGTTGAATATGTAGATGGTGAGGCATATGTTTCAAAAAATTACAACTTTTCAGAGCTCTTTGATTCTATTGCAAAGGAAAAGTCACAATAATTCGAATCATTAGTTGAGTGTGCTGAGGAATTCATTGATGTGAATGAAGACATGAGAATACTAAGTAGGTGGTAAAATCAATTATCGAGATAATATAGTCCAGGTCGTAAAAGGCAAGGGATATATGCAAACTATAAAAGCTTCAGTGGGCCTTTGAAGGGAAAAGGAGCATATATCTTTAGTGCATTGAAAGAATAAAACTAGTGGGTATTGACCTATGGACAAAGTTAGAAAATTCTAAGTTCTACTAAATTTCATACTGATACAAGTGTTGATGTGAATAGGCAAGAATGGTGATTGATTGTATATGAGGTATCCTAGGCAGCCTGACGAACCGAACAACCAAAGGTAGATGATGACTATAGGAACTTTTGTAAATTTCACAGAAATTTTGGACATGCTACAAACCACCCTCTTTTTTATGTGCACATCCTAAGCAATTCAGTGCAATCTTTTTTCTTCTTGCTTTTGACCCCACAAAAAATGAGAGACTAAATTGTTAATTTCATTTGTAAGGGTTTTAAGAACCTTGAAACAAGAGAAAGTATAAATCAAAATGGCAGATACAACTACCTTAATAAGTACCTCTTTCCTTACGTGAGATAGAAGTTGTTCTTTTCAACCCTATAACTTATTCCTCACTTTTTCCTTGACTTGGCAAAAGATTTGCTTTTTAGATTTACTAATAAGATAAGGCAACCCTAAATACTTCTCAATGTAATCAATACTATGTATGTTCTTCTAAGAGATATTTTAAAGTTTTTAGGGTATTCTTCGAAAACAAAATAGATGACTTAGATAAAGTTATAGTCTAACCACTTGTTGATGCATATGAATTTAGAATACTCAACAAGTTTTCTACCTCACGCATAGTTGCAGCTCTAAAGAGAGGAGAATCATCTACAAACATTAAATGAGAGATAATAGGGCAATTTTTATTAATTTTAATACTTGATAAATTTCCCCTGCTAATAGCTTTATTAATCAAAACAGTCAATCCTTCCGTAAAAATAAGAAATAATAGAGGTGAGAGCAGATCTCCTTGCCTAATGCCTCTTGAAGGTATAATAAACCCATGTCACCCCCCATTAATTTTAAAAGAATAAGTCACACTCCTAACACAAGCCATAGACCATGTAATCCAAGTTGAGTGAAAACTCAAGGCCATCATCATAGCCTTTTGAATGTCCAATTCTAAACATTTATAAGCTTTGATTATGTCTAATTTTCGAGCAAATTCACACTTTGTACCCCCCCGCCTTATTCTTCAAATAATGTATGAGTGCATGAGCTAAAAGAATATTATTAGTTATAAGTCTTCCCTTAATGAAATCACTTTGAACTTTAGAGATAATAAACCATATCACCCTTTGGAGCCTCTCGGTTAAAATCTTAGATATAATTTTATAACACATATTACACAAACCATTAGGCTTTAAATCTCTAATAGATTCAACCTTTAAACCTTTAGGGAGAAGAGAAATAAGTGTGTGGTTCATGTTCTTAAGCATAACCCGTGTTTCAAAGAAATACTTAACATCATTCATAATATCAGTCTTAATGAGAGGCTAGAATGATTGAATAAATTTACTAGTTAGCCCATCTTTTCTAGAGCTTTAAAAGGATTAATGCTAAATGCTATAGCTGTAATTTTCTCATCTGAAATTGAAGCAATTAACATATCATTCATCTATACTGTCATTTTAAGAAGAACACCCCAATTAGAAATATCAATATTAGAATCACATGAAGATTGATAAATATGATTGTAAAAATAAAAAATCACTCCAAAAACCTCCTGCTTTTTAGAGATCCATACTCCATAAAAATTCTTTAACCCTATAATTCTATTAACCCTTATTCTCTAGACTGTCTTCTGATGGAAATAGACATTATTTTTGTTCCCCAACATCAACCAATTTTTTCTGGCTTTTTTAGCACAATAAACCTCTTCATTTTAAACCACTATTGCCATTAATTTTTCTAGCTTTCTAATTCGAGTTATAGGATAAGACGTAGTGTTTTTCAAGGTAGCAATTCAATTTTAAAGCCTTTCAATCTATTTTTTTTTTAAATCAGAATGATTTTGAGAAGCCCAAGAATGAAGTACTTTCCTACAACCCTTTATCTTATCATAAAATTTAAATAACGGAGAACCCCTACATACTTTGTTGCTCCATGAATCTTTCACTACTAGTTTGGCCTTTGGAATATCACACCATCTGCCATTAAAACAAAACCACCTTTGAGGCTTTCATTTATTAACTCTTAGGTGTAAAAGAAGAGGTCTGTGATTTGATCCTTTATCATCCAAATGAAAAATCTGCACATCTGATAAATTTTGAATCCAATTTGCAGTGCCTAACCCTCTGTCTAACCGTTCTTGAATATTGTCCAAGCAATTCCTATTATTATTACAAGTAAAATGGTTCCCAGAAAAATCCAAATCAGTCATCTAAATCTCTCTAATAAAGTCTTGAAACATAATCATTAAGGTATTTCTGATGACAACTACCCCATACTTCTCTTCTGGCCTCAATATCGCATTAAAATCCCCCACCAATAAAAAAGGAGTTCTAATATTTTTACAATAATCCAAAATAAAATCAAACTGAAATTTCCTCTTTTCTGAATTAGATGCCATGTAAACAAAATTAACATCCCATTTAAATTTCTTTTCTATATTCCACAATTGACGATGAATGAAAAATATATTATAACCCAAAATCCATAAATCAAAATCTTCCCTCTAAGCCACTACTAAACCACCCGATCTGCCATCTGTCGGAATGTGATGGGTGTTGAAACCACTAAAAATAAAATAGCCTACTATAAAGATTTTGTGTATAGTAGCGAGCATGATCGATCACACAGAGACTGGTTAAGTTTATTGAATGCTAAAATTTAAAAAAAAAAGGGGATTTTGAATCGAACAAAAAATAAATAATTGAAAGAAAACACAACAGCATATTAAAATTGAAAGCAACGAAAAATAAATATGGTAATTTGCAATATGAAGTTCATATGGATTGATCATTGACACTAGGATAACTCTTTAATTTGATATTGCAAACAAGTTATAGTCAGAAAGAATGTCGATCCAACCAATCTTTCCTTATTTTTAGATTATTAAGATACGATTAGAAAATAATCCTAAGTATGACAAATGATATAATTTGCCAATTGCATTAAAAACTAAAAAGATATTGCCTCAACCAACAAAGACTACGATAATTCATTTAAATTAGATTATGTCTTCACTTAATATAACCCAAAAGCCTGATCACAATTAAGTTATACCAATCGTTACTTATATCAATTTGACTAAACAATTATATATTTAGCCTAATTGATTAGCTATGTAAAATCCTATTAATTGAATAACGAGCTCTTTTTGATCAAATAACAGAAAAATACTAAGGATATATTTTTCCAATAAGCCACAGAAAAGACATAAATGCAATATTAAATCAAAGAGTAATTAAAGCATAATAAGATCTCACAATCATGAAGAGCGTCAACCTTGAATTAACCCTTGGCTGAAGGGAAGAGTTTAGCCTTGAACGCCTATGAAGAAAACGTCTATTCCTAGAAAACAGAAACTGAACGTCATAACTATGCTTAGGGTGGAACAGAATCTCTTCCTAAAAATCTAAATTTCACTTAAATACTAATAAAATCTATAGCCCACATTAATATAACAAGTTTGGCCCAAAAATTAATATCCAAATCTCCTTCCAAGGCTTTTAATTAAGCATAAAACATCAAATGAAGTCGCAGGCCAGTGGCCCAATTAAGTTTAGCGTGCTTCTTTCTCTCGCTCGTTAATCTCGTTCAATGGTAATTCCTGACAGCGTAAAAAACATCCGATTATCTTTTAGTTTTAACTCCAATACTTTAAAACTCATTTAATTATGCTCATTTAACTTCCTTTTTACCGAATATAATAGTTCCTAATCAAAATAAGAAAAATTAAATAAAGCCCATATTTAAGTGTAATAAACATCAAATAAATGCAACATTAGGAATAAAAAACATGTTGTATTTGCAAACTATCAGAATGATAATCATATTTCTGAATTAACATGAAATTAATTTCTTACCAACAAAAGCTTCTCTATTTTTATTTTCCATTAAAATATCGCATCTGGGGAATGGGATTGACAAATCCCCTTAAGATGGCAAATGGTTAGAAGGTTCCCCAACTCTTACCAATTCCAAAAGATTAGTAACCAAGAATCTCATAGAGGTAATGGTTAACTAAAATAATTGAAATCATAAAATCGATTTGCAATCATTCACCGATCACAGCTTAAACCCAATGAGCCTAAAAATCATAACAAGCTCTAACTATAATGCAAGATCTTAAAGGAACAGCAGCTCAAAAAAACCCAATTAAAAGCCCAAGTCGAAATATAAACTTCAACACAAAAAAAAAAAAAAAAGATTAAGGATGAACTCTTTTACTCACTGATTTATATTTTTTTATCATAGTTATTAACTTACACACACCCATATATAGGGAAGGGACTTTTGCTAAGCCTTGAACCTGAGTTGCCAAGGTCACAGATAAGCATCTTGACTAACTGGGCTACCCCCCACCTCTTTTTACTTACTGATTATGGAGTAGCAAATGAAACAACACAGATGACAATCCCTTCCGTATTTGACTATACCAATTTCAGAAATAATAAAACCCAAGCAAGAACCAAGCTTCCTGAAAATAGATACCCAGCCACAAAACGCAAACAGATCAAGAACAAATGATCATGCTCAAGAAATATCCTTAAATAAGAGCAAAAACGCCAATTTTTTAGCTGAAAATAGTGAAGAAATGTCAATAAACAATGAAAGAAATAACCTACAAAGGAGACCCACGAAGGGGCAGAGAAGAAAGCAAGAGAAGACTCTTTGTTTGTTGGGAAATATTACTATTTTCTTACCCTTTGGATCGTCTTTAAGCAAGAACAAATGAGAAAAATAAAATAATAACTGAGAAAATTAAAAAAAATAAAATACAATAATTTAACATGAAAAACTCCCGTAATAGAGAAAAACCATGGTAGTTGTCTAACGACAACCAAGAAAAATATTTACTATACGGCAAGTTTTTACAACCATAAATACAAAATATTTTTCTAACCGACACCTAAAACACACCAAAAATATTTATACTCCAAGGAACTTCAAGAAACTCTATCTCTAATTCCTAATATAAATACTTAATAGTGTTTTTGGTGCTCTAAACACAAAATGAACTCCTAAACCGCCTTTATTCCAACTTGCTTAATCAAGTTGCTTTGCCAGCTACAATTAGCAAATTCAGTTTGCAATTTGCAAACTTTCTTTCCACCACGAATACAACTTGCATCTTCACCTTTTCTTTTTCAAACTTATGGGCTTGGCCCATAACAATCTCCACCTTGAAAAAAAAGCCACAACATTGTCTGTTACCGATAGTCATAATTTTAATAACAAGAATTATCATACTTCACCATAAAAGAGTAGCCACTTAGAATTACTTTACAAACTCCAAAACTTTTTTCACCAGCCATGTCGAAATCCCGCTAATAATTTATGGTGCAACCATCATGTTGAATTTTTTGAGAGTTCATTAACCATCGACATACTTTTCCACCAAGCACCTTCCATCAACTTTCAACCAATGCCAGCGCATTTTTGTGAACCAGCTACCAATAATATGTCCTCTTCCATGGCATCTCAAAGGGTAGCAATCATGCTATGAGACATACCTCTCTCAATTACAGAGGGAACACGTCATCTCCTATGTCACAAGAGACAGCAGCAACATTAGAGCTTTTAGCCGAATCAATTACACCGTTCTGGCAATCTCTCTTTACATGTCCAGTTTGACCGCACTTCCAGCAGACAACCTTTCTCTTTCCAAAGCCTTTCTTTTTTTTTTTCCCGTTACCAGCAAAGAAAGTTGAATCTTCATATGATTTACTTTCCATATCATTCAATCTTCTCTCCTCAGTAATAAGCTTACTAATCACATCCACATATACCGCTTCCTTACTACTATATTTTAAAACAGGCTTTATGTGCTCATATGTCGAAGGAAGTGATAGGATAAGCGGGAGACCTTTATCTTCATCTTTGATTTGCACTCCAAGAGTTTTCAATTCAAAAATGATGTTGTTAAGGACATTTAAGTGATCAAACAGCTTTGTACCTTTCGCCATTTTCAACGTGTGAAATTGCTCCTTCAAATATAACTTGTTGGATATAATTTTCCTCGGTACAATTCTTCTAGTTTTTCCCACAATTCCTTTATTGTGGACAATCCAACCACATTAGCATGAACATTTTTTGCTAGGCACATGCGAATTTGACTTGCCGCCTTCATATCCACCTCCTCCCATTCTTCTTCACTAATCATGGATTTTCCTGAGTCTCCATTCCCATCGGCTTTTCCTGAATTCTTTCCGCTGACTGGTTTGCCTTGCAAAGCCTTATGCAATCCAAACTGGATCAATACGTCTTCGACTTGCACTTGCCATAGTGCAAAATTCATTCTCCCGTCAAATTTTGTCAATGTCACATCTCATAATCGATATGCTTACATTGTGCTTATAAAATATCAGAAATAAAATTAATTACTTCACCACCAATATTCAAGCACACCAAAGCAAAGCTCCACTCGCTACAAGACTTCCATGCTCCACCTAAGCTTTGATACCACTTGTTGGGAAAATATTGCTATTTTCTTGCCCTTCGGATCGTCTTTAAGCAAGAACAAATGAGAAAAATAAAATAATAACTGAGAAAATTGAAGAAAATAAAACACAATAATTTAAGTGGAAAACTCCCGTAATGGAGAAAAACATGGTCATTGTCTAATGACAACCAAGAAAAATATTTACTATGCGGCAAATTTTTATAACTAAAAATACAAAATATTTTTTTAACCGACACCCAAAACATCCAAAAATATTTATACTCTAAGAAACTTCAAGAAATTTTATCTTTAATTCCTAATATAAATACTTAATAGTATTTTTGGTGTTCTAAACACAAAATGAACTCCTTATATCTCCTATTTATAGGAGGTTAAACCGCCTTTATTGCAACTTGCTTAATCAAGTTGCTTTGCCAGCTCCAATTAGCAAATTCAGTTTGCAATTTGCAAACTTTCTTTTCACCGCCATTACAACTTGCATCTTCACCTTTTTCATTTTTTCAAATTTATGGGCTTGGCCCATGACACTGCTGAGATTGATTTTAGCAACTATTTTATTTTGGTATTTTCATTT
>CATIWJ010110851.1:0-11185 GCA_949640765.1 Croton laevigatus
ACATTGTCAAGAAGGCTTTCTAGAAGTAGAAAGTGAACTTCACAATGTCAATTCCACGTAAGCTTGACATTCTAAATGGACATTAGCATTGGAGAGCTTTTTTTAGAAAAATCTTCTATTTTGCTTATGTGTCATGTGCACAAGACCAATTTCATGTTACATTGCAAATTCTCTAAAATGAGTAGGAACGACATTTTAAAATTAAGATGGTATAAATTTTTTGAATTAAAGACGTTCCTCCCTAGACGCACAAGGCAAAAAAAGAACTGCAAACCCACATCGGTAGCATAAGAAATGAGAAAGAGGAGGAGCCACTATAAAAATAATACGCTAACCTAAGAAAATCTTATCTTTGCGCTTGGGGCAATGACGCAGCTAGTGAGGTTCTAACCGAGGCGCGTCTATTGCTGGTTGAAAACTATTTCCAAACCCCCTCTTTGGCCTGGGTTCATCCCTGGCCATCGAGAATTTCTGGAAGGGCTCCCTTCGGGGTAAAGCCCTACAATCTCAGTCTTAAACTTTTTATTTTTGCTTACGTAATAAATCTAAGAATTAAAAAAGAAGTAATAACATCAAATCACTGAATGAAGCCATTTTAAACTAACAAGTCTAAATGGTAACAACTAAAGCAGAAATTATAAGTTAAATTAATGAAATTAACTTTGTATTGTAACGCGGGCGCTTGTAAAGGAAGACTGAAGGAGCTGCTCTAATGGCGCCAAAGCCTACCAAAAATTCAATGCTGTCTGCTGATCCTAATGGAATGTTCTCTGGAATGGTAGTTTTTTTGGTCGAAAATGGGGTTCAGTCCCGCCGTTTACAGGTTTTTGTCTCACCGTTTATTTTGGGAAATACTATATAAGTTAAATCTTTTATGACATTGAATTGAATTTCGTTATTTTTGGGGATTTATATAGATTTGGAAGCAGAAGCTGCTACAAATGGGAGCTTCTGTTGAAACTCGCTTGTCAAAGAAGGTTACTCATGTTTTTGCCATGAATTCGAAAGCGCTTCTTCGTCAAGTGGACCTACAACGGTTGCAGCGATTCCAAGGAGTGAGATTCTTATTTTCAGCTTCTAATAAGTTGATACTTAATTCAATGATTAATTAATGAGAAAACCTTCTATTTTGTTTGGGTTTCAATTTTGTTTCATTCTCTCATATTTATGAATAAATTGTTTGTCTTTCTTTGGAGGTTTTATTTTTGAATTCTTGAAGTTCTGGTAGGTTTATGTTTACTGCATTTACTTTCTATTGTAGAAAGTGCTGCTTTATCAATGGCTAGAGGACAGTTTGAAATTAGGAGAAAAGGTATCTGAGGATCCATACCATGTACAAGTTGACATGGAAGAAGGAAATGATCAAGCCAAGTCTCTGGGAAGGGAACCAGCGGGGCCAAATACTTCTGGTAGTGATGGACCATCACCTCAGAAAAAGACCAGGACTTCTCAACTAGATGTCAAAAATTTCAAAGCCGATACCGCAGGAAATGCCGAAAATAATCCTGTGCCTTGTAGTCTAGCAAGAACAAGTTCTGATGGGTCTCCCCTTACTTTGAGCCCTACAACTTCCAGTCCAAAGGCATCTAGCAGTCCAAGCGACCATGTAAGATACATTAACCAAATGTTAGATCATCGTGTAGGATTTCTAATTATGTTTCAATTTCTTGTCAGGAAAGCATGGTGCTTTAATCAGTCAACTTTGATGAACTTAGTTCTAGTAGTTAGACAAATGATGTGTTTTCTTAATAACTTAGTGAAGAGTTTTAATATGCACTAATGAGGTCCGTGTGTTGCAGTCATCATTGGCATACTGTCCACCTGATCTAAACAGGAACATCACTGAAATCTTTGGGAAACTAATCAATGTATACAGGGGTGAGTGAGACTAATTTTCTCTGCATATTCCCCTCCAGCTGTTCTGGGGTCTGATATAATGTGTTTCACTTTTGAATGGGAAGCATTGGGTGATGATCGAAGGTCATTTAGCTATCACAAGGCAATTCCAGTTATTGAGAAGTTGCCTTTCAAAATTGAAAGTGCAGACCAGGTCAAAGACCTGCCTAGCATCGGAAAGTCACTCCAGGATCACGTGAGTGATGGATTTTTAATATTAAATTATTACTTCAACAAATTAGTTCACTTGATCAGTATAATTTCATTAACTATCTGCTTTGCTTACCTGGTTACTTCTCATTTTAAGTGCATAACTGTATATCATAGAGTGATTTGATCTTTGTCCCTATTTATCAAGTCTGTGTAACGATTTCAGCTGAAGTGCGTTTGTCGAGTCATGATTTTTATGCCAATATTCTCTTTCATTTTTTAATTTGATTGGGTCCATATGGTAGAAAGAATTTACAAATGCTTCACTCATGAGTGTCATTCTCATTTTTTTATATTAATTAATTTCATAGATTTAAATATTATATTTGGAACTTTCTACTTGATGAATGGAACCAAATTTGTTGGAGCCATGTGATAAAATATGTGTTGACTGTGAGCACCTTAGCACAAAGCTTTTCACCTGTGCTCTCTCTTGTAAATTACTTTTGGCATTGGAATTTGTATGCAGATACAGGAGATACTAACAACAGGAAAATTGTCGAAGTTGGAGCATTTTGAAACAGATGAGAAGGTACATGAAACCAAAATTCATATACAGAAAACTTTGAAAATTAGTCATGTGTGTGCATACACAATTTGCAAACAGGACGGATGTGTGTGCATACACAAATTGTAAACAGGCCGCACATACATATTCATAGATTTATCAATTATGCACACATAAGTTCACATTTATGCAGACGCTGTCAGGAATATGCTTCCACTGCTGCACGTTTATGTGGCTGTGAATACATACTTACACAAATGCATTTGCATAGAAAATTGGTTTCTCAGGTCTTTGTTGATTATTGTCTAATGAGGATGAATGGTTAATATGTTCATTTCGATGCGTTTGTTGCTTTATGCGTAGACTACCAGTTTCTTGGGTCCATTCATTGATGGTTGCAAACAAGGATTGTATGATCAATATGTTTATTATGTGCAGAGATATATATTTGTTGGCATGCTTTGGTAAGCAGAATGTCATAAGCCTGCTTTGCGGTACAGAATTTTGACTTGTAAAGTGTTGATCAAGTGATTCTTTCCTTAAATTTTCACACAACTTTATTTCCCCACAATTGCAGGTACGGACAATTAGTCTATTTGGGGAAGTTTGGGGTATTGGTCCAGCCACTGCCCTGAAGTTGTATGAGAAAGGGTACCGCTCCCTAGATGATCTTAAAAATGATGATTCACTAACGAATGCACAGAAGTTGGGATTGAAATATTTTGATGATATCAAGACAAGGATTCCACGCAATGAGGTTTGATATCATGCTATTGCCTGAAAGCTGGAACTTTTTGGTGTTCCATGATTTTGGTTTGGCTTGCCCCATAGGTTTTGACATTATCGTGCAGGTTCAAGAAATGGAACAACTCCTGCAAAAAGCTGCGGAAGAGATATTGCCTGGGGTGAGACTCTAAATCTTCTGCCTGAACTGGTATATTGTTAGAGTTAAGAATGGGGATAAACAAACAGGATGAATCAACAATACAGGAAATAGGACTAAAGAATTAAAGAAGAAAACAACCAGGAATAAAACAGTGAAAGTGTTACAATCCCACATTGCCAAGGCACAACCTTGGCAAGAGCTTAATAAGTCCCTAGTCACCCTCCTCTTGCAAGCCGGTTTTCAAGGGTGAGCTCAACTTAGTGTGTCAATCTTCAGGTGGTTTGTATCAAAAAGAAGAAACTAAGAAAGGAAAAATAGAAAATGTTTGCAATCAACCCCCAGGAACCAGCCCGACACATACCAACTCTGCTCCAAATAACTGAAATATAAAATGATACCCTACTGATTTTGGCAGCTACTATTTATAGATGATATGCTCTCTCATTAATTGCGCTGATGTGGTATGATGGCTTGATCCCTAATGTTTTCACTTATAGTTTATTGCTGCCCTCTATCTCTTACTTCTACACCTTAAACATGGGCCTTGCTCTACAGCTCAATCATATATAAATGAAAATAAAAGGGCTGCAAATATTAATCTGGGTTATTTTTGGATTTGAGTCTGCATCACCTAAAAATAAAGTAAAACCTAAGGAAACAAAAAAATTATGACACCTCAGTCAGGGAGTTTCATGTTATACCATTTGAGGTAGATCCCTTTCTTGAACTTCCGCTGTCCAAAAGTGAATGCTTGTTTGCTTGGAAGTTGTGTTAAGTTTTTATCTTGATGGTTAATACATACACCGAAACCTACAATATGTTCATGCCTAGCCTGGGTCTTGATGCATGATCGAAGGCTAGAAAATTCCCATAAGTTGCTGTTTCATTCAGAATTTGCCATTTTCAGTAAGCTTGTTGCTATTTGTTTGGATTCATAGAAAACTACAGCTATACGTTCAAACCTTCATGGTCACAATTTTGACATTCATATAGGTATAATTTATTCCTATTCTGATTATTTTCATGTCTGTCTTGAAGGTGGTGATCTTATGTGGAGGATCTTATCGGCGAGGAAAATCATCCTGTGGGGATTTGGATGTGGTGATCACACACCCTGATAGGAAGAGGTAAAAATCCAGCTTTCCCCTCTAGCGTCTGTTTCTAAGTGACTCTCTGATGGGTCACCAGTAAGGCAATTAATTTCATGTTCACTTACTAGATAAACACTCGGCGTAGTCATCACAGTTACACTTATTTAAAGAACACAACTTCTAGGACCTTGGCAACCTCCCAATTCATCTGTAATGTTTGATCCCAGTATAAGGCAGCATTTTCAGGAATGTTACAAGTATGATTCCCTGTCTATTTTTAACAATACAATAAGTCTCTTTACAACAAAAATTTTGTTTCTTTGCTTTGTATTCGCAGTCATAAAGGTTTTCTACCAAGATATGTGAAGAAATTGAAGGATATGAAGTTCTTGAGAGAGGACCTGATATTTAGTGTTCATAGTGAAGAGGTATCCTTCCTATTGTCGTACTTCTCATTTTTAAGCATTTTGTATTTTAAAATATTCTAGAAGCTTGATACCTTACACCTAAGCACTCTTAATGCAGCAAGAAGAATCTATGGTAATGACGAATGGATTCTTTAACTTTGTCCTCATGTCTTGAATGAAATTGAAGACAGCTGTTGTTTTCTTATAGTACCAGTATTCAAATTTCTTTATGCATGCAGATCTGTTTATGTAGTTCTTTTTCTGCAAGCGAGGCTAGGAATATATTTGCTATTGGTGGTTGGTATTAATTACTAACAGAGTAGAGACTGGAAGTGTATTAATTTTTGGAGTTTATAAATTTATGCGCATAGTAAAAGTTGAATCTTCTAGTGTGCTTTGCTCTTGACTTGAGGCCTTACATTGCTGTTTTGTTGAGAATTTGAATTACTGATGCTTCTAAATTGGGCAGCATCTTATCAAAACTCGTGTAATCTAGTACAGAGAAGTCTTTATGTGAATTTGCACTCACCATTAAAGTAGTATGATTGCATTCATAACTATGTCCCCTTTCTCAACTGAATTCTGAGAATTTCATCTTTTTGTTGTGTATCAATTTATTTCACGTAGCTTGTGTAGATTCCATACCGTGGATCTACACTTATGGATATGATCTTCATGTCTGCCACTTAAAACAGGGCACTGATTCAGGTGTTGACACATATTTTGGTCTTTGTACATATCCTGGACGGGAACTGCGTCGCCGAATAGATTTCAAGGTAAACCTGAAGGAAAGCTCCCATTTCGATCTTCTAAATTCTTGTCCTTCAATTGTTATTAGTCTTGCTCGGTATTTACATCTTCATTTGCCTTTTTTTGCCGCTATGTTAGTGGTCATCTTTGTGGTCACCTAAGAAGCTGAAATCACAAGTAACTTGACTTTGTATCTGTTTCATTTCTCAGGTATATCCAAGGGACATATATGCATTTGGTTTGATAGCATGGACAGGGAATGATGTATTAAACAGGAGGTATGTGAAATTTTGAAATTCCTTCAGGTACCTATCTCTCTGACCTCATTTCTTCCAGCATTACCACGGAAAGAGAAGGGTTGAGATTAAACATAACTTTCACTTTTTTCTATATAATTCTTCATCATACAAGATTTCTTGGTTTATTGAATCTTTGAAAAATTTTGGTTTTCCCTGATTCCATGTATCCATCTTTAATCTTGAAAATGAAAATGTTTTAATCATTTATTTGTGAACAAATCAATTGCCATTTGTGTGTAGGTTAAGATTGTTAGCAGAATCGAAAGGATACCGGCTGGACGATACGGGCCTATTTCCGGCTATTTCAGGTGGCAAACGGGTAATGAGCTGGCTTTTCACCATGGTCTACGAAGGAATTATTTTTGTACTCGTCTTATGCAGGAAGTGTTTCTCTCTCTCTTATAGGGTGCAAAAGGTACTGCAAGTCTGAAGTTTGACACTGAAAAGGAAGTTTTTGATTTCCTGGGGTTCCCTTGGCTTGAACCCCATGAAAGGAACCTTTGAGACGGGGATGTTTATAGTTTTTGACGACATGCTGTAAATATTGTAAAAATCTAGGAGGAAACAACAAGCTCTAACTTGCACTGCTCTACGAAGCTAGAGCAGGATCAATTTTGACACGTTTTCACTGGGTTTTACTTCTGTAATCCCTAGATATGGTTCAAGTTCTGGTCTGATGTATGTTGTTTCTGAGAAACCAAGTTCTGTAAATGGATCTTTTGGAGTAAAATGCAAATGCAAACAAAATGTGCAAAGGATAAACTCCGTTCATGGAATATAGCCAAGTGCAAAATAACAAATCAGCACTGCAGAATATAGAACTGTCACTTAGAGTTGCCTTGGGTGTCGAAGGAAGTTAGGAATTTCTGTGTTGAGAAAGATTTTATTTTTTATAATTGTTATTTTCAAGTAAGCAATCAAGAAAGCTGCTGCGGCAGAAGCTTCATTCCGGAAGAAAAAAATCATTTGACAATCATTTTAAACCTTTTCTTTGAGATTTCAATTGTGAATCCATGTTAGGATGAGAGCACTTTCTGAATTTCTTTACAAAATGGTGCCGTTTTCAGGTTATTGGTAGTAAGCAGCAGAGGGCTAGCCCATCCAAATCTTATAGACAAAGTGGTACCGTTTTACTTGGATTAGTAGTCGCCACGCCATTTGTTGATGCTGTAAATTAAGAATAACTAACACAATTTATCATTTATAAAAAAATCTCACCCCCTAAAAAATACTATTTACGTGGTATAGTTGGTCAGTCTATCTTTATATACAGATAGTTGGATATGTTGTTGTCTAAGTTTCACTATTCGATGGGGGAATAACCGTTAGTGGCTGAGCGTGGTGCTAACGACGCTGAGGTCGTGGGTTCAAATTTCATTGCGGCCAGTGGTCGGTACTCTCCTTACCAAGCCTTGGTGTTTGAGTTCGATTCGCTTTCTCCCTCTCCTTTAGATAGAGAATAGAATAGATATATCTATGTAAAAAAAAAAAAAATTCACTATTCGATGGATCCATTATTAATGGCTTTTTTTAAATTCAAAAATATCATAAAATTTAACTATTTTTAAGATTAGTGTAAATCACAATGGTAAGAATTGCAACTGAAATTTATCTTTAAAAAAAAAGGAGAATTGCAACTTAAATTATTAAGCAAAAATAAACATGAGATAAGTTCTCAACATTGTCCCAAAACCCGGAAAAAACCCTTGAGGCAACAAACACAACAGTAAAAGATAAGGTTACAGAGATGGCTTCCTGGAGTAAAGCTCTTGTTTCTTTAATTCTTGACTCGCGCCCTCTTCTCTCTTCTTCATTTTGCCCCGTTACCTCTCCATATGTTGCGGGTTCAGTTTTCTGTGCAGCTAGTCGCTTCACTAATATCAAACTTACAGGGTCTTGTTTACACCCTTTAATCAGCAAGAACAATGAAGCAAAACACATTTGCAGAGCAGCAGAATACAAATTTCCAGACCCAATCCCAGAATTCGCTGATGCAGTAAGTCTGCTCTTTGCTTTTTCATTTGCATTTTGTTTTACTTGATTGGGTAATAATTTTCTTTATCCTTTGTTTAGGAGACAGAGAAATTCAGGACCCATCTTCATAATAGGCTCATAAAGAAAGAAGTTTGTGGGGATTCAGTTGATGAAGTTGTCGGAATCTGCACTGAGGTACTTTTCAGTTCCTTTTTTAATGGGTTTCCTTCTTTCTTTCTTTCTTTTCATAATAATTTCATCTCACTTGTGGTTAATTATCTATTTAGTTTCAGTTATCATTTTAAGTTTATTTGTTATTCTGAAATTTGAATGTTGAATTTATACATAATTGAAGAAAAAGAGTGCAGTTTTAGAGCTGCTAGGGTAGACATTGGCTTTTGTTATGCTTCTCCTATTGGGATAAAGAACACCATCTTCAATATGTTGCTTGAGAATAATGAAGAATTACATTTAAGATTGATTTGATTTGTTATGATTTCAAATTGCTATTTTTTGTGATAACATATAAAATGATGCTTTCAAAACAAAATGACCAGTTTTAACCTCAATGCTGATTGAGCTTTTTTTTACCTCAAAGCTTGTAATTAGCAACAGCTTTTCGTAGTGGGATGGTTGTAGTGTGAATCAATAAGAGAAAACCAACAACATGGGTAATCTCTTTTTTTTG
This sequence comes from Croton laevigatus, assembly GCA_949640765.1. Taxonomy (NCBI): domain Eukaryota; kingdom Viridiplantae; phylum Streptophyta; class Magnoliopsida; order Malpighiales; family Euphorbiaceae; genus Croton; species Croton laevigatus. The sequence goes on from CATIWJ010110851.1 coordinate 8,710, forward strand.
AGAAGACTATATGGGGATTCTTAATCTGACCTAATAAATAAGACTTTGTCTTACTTCAGAAACATCCAGCCCCATACAATCTCACAAGCCTTCTTCAGAATGTTGGTATTGCGTTTTTGTTCTGTTTGTCATTTATCGTGCCCTTACATCATTAGTGGTATGATAGAAACATTGAATCAACTTACATTGAGTTGATGAGGTTGAAAAGGGTTTTGCAATTTTAATGTGCATTTATGGGTTCTGAATTTCTGATTGCTTACTGCTGATTACCATGTTCTTGAGAGCAGTTGGTATGGTGGTTAACTTAATGGTGAAATAAAAAGTTCAGAGGGAGAACAAAGGTCAATGGATGTTTATATTATACTAACATTTGCCAGGATAAAATGTAGAAAATTGGGACACCAGTATGTTATGAATGTTTGAAAATCTCACGAAAATTGTAGAACCAGTGGAAATATGAACATTACTGGATTGAAAATATGTAACCGTTGGTCTGTTTCTTGTGTATTTGAGCATTGGTTTTAAGGTATTTGTTGTTTGCTGGATAACTATCAAGGTGTACAGAAGCTAAGTCTTCTGAATTTCTCTATACAGATATTCAGCACTTTCTTGCACACAGAATATGGTGGACCTGGAACACTCTTAGTCATACCTTTCATCGACATGGCTGATACTATAAACGAACGAGGATTGCCAGGAGGACCGCAAGCTGCACGAGTAGCAGTCAAATGGGCTCAAAATCATGTTGACAAGGATTGGAAAGAGTGGAATGGTGGCCAAAGTAATTGACACACAAGCTTTATAATCGGAGAGAAAGGCTTAGTTAGGTTTCAAGTGATTACTCATTTGATGTCATGATGAAAAATGAACATGTTTTATTTTATTGAGGGAATCTGCATTTTTTTTTTTTCGTTGGAGAATGGGAATCTGCATATTTTACTGAATCATGAGGTTGGACAATGATAGTCCATTGTTGTTTGTTGTTTTGAAAGAAAGGCATCTAGCTTGAGCTATTCAATTTTGTAGGAAATGTTTAACAAACAGTTCCTTTTATTCTTCATCTTGTTGCATATTAATTAGCAGCTGAAATTTCCCATTTCTGTATTTATGAAATTGTTATAAATTTACAAATGTATGGTAAACCATAATGCAACATAATTGTGATTTCATTTTAGTAATGGTTATCAAACGTTGTCTAAAGCAAGTCTGTCTTTTTTGAAATATATAAATATACTAAATCTGAGATAGAGATAGAGAGATTTTAGGATACATCGAGATTTTACGATACATCTCTTTGCTCAGTATTTTAATTATCTATTTTTATGAATTTTTTTAAATTATTTCTTATTTTAAATCTATTTTATTGGAAAGGAATATATAAAAATAACCCAATTATTTTTTTTTAGAAAAAATTATTATTGTTCGGTGTTTATTTTTCTAGGCTAGGTTTATATTGTCACACATAAAGGTAAGTAGAATTACCAATAAGCACATTTATAACTATTTCTTATGACAATATGAAATCATTATTAAAAGAATACTTAATTTATATTTTTTTAATATATAATTTAGATTCATCTTAATTTTTAATATTTAACTAATATTTTTATTTAATTAAATAAAATTAAAATATAATATATCATTATTATTATTAGTTAAATTTTAAAATTTATTCAATTGCTTCATATTACACTATTTGGTCAAATATTTACAGATATAATTTTTTATATAGTATTATTGAAGTTATTCTAATAAATATTTATTATAAAAAATAATTATAAAAATAATGATTGATGGTTCTATTACAATTAGAATTATAATCTTAAGTCGTTAAAATTAATAAATAAAAAAAAAACATTATATGACTGAGTTTTGAGTTATAAATACAACAGTAATTTTTCCAAAAAAAATGAATGTTATACTATTAAATCATATTTAATACATCTTAACTCTTGAAATTTCATATTTAGTATTCAAAATTAAGAACCGTAGTAGATAAGATGTGGTGAGTAGTATCTCAATAATTCACAGGTTGGATAGAGATATTTAATTCAATACAAATATCATATTATAGGTTAATTAAAATTTAATAAGATGGGTTTGCAAGAAACGTTACTTACATCCGACACATCAGTTGAGAGCTAAACCTTTGGCTCTATGTATAAAGTAAAATGCTGCTGAAATTCGGTCTCTGTACTACACAAACACTTCACCACATCTGATTCAAGAATTCCTACAAAATATGCAAATACGAAACCAATTTTCATGCATTTTCTCTGTAATTATACAAATAATAATAACACTCAGCCTAAGACTTTTCTAAAAAATTATACATAAAATAAACCAATATAAAACTGCCTAATTTCAACAAAAACATTATGCACATCCAGAAATAAAACCAATTTTCCTCATAAACTATAATCAAGAATTTTTTAAACCCAATACTTTTCTCAATAATTATATAGAATATTGAAAA
>CATIWJ010110884.1:0-20078 GCA_949640765.1 Croton laevigatus
CATCTGAATGCATTTTAATGGTGTTACCAGGTATTTGAGAAGCTTGGACCAAGTTTATTTGATTTTCTAAAGAGAAATAAATACTGCCCATTCCCTGTGGATCTTGTTCGGGAATTTGGACGTCAGCTATTGGAATCTGTAGCATGTGTGTAGATTGTTCTTGCCTCCTGTTTTATTACTTTTCTCATCTTTCCTGATTAATCTCCCCATTCATTTTCTGTGCATTTGTAGTTTATCCAGGGTAGGATTGTTTTGTGTTTCTTTGCTCCCCTTTGTGTAACATTTTCATTTTATGATTTGTCGTATCTGGCAGATATGCATGATTTACATCTAATTCACACTGACCTGAAGCCAGAAAATATACTTCTTGAGTCCTCTGACTGTGTAAAGATCCCAGGCTGCAAGGTATTTTGGCCTTCATAATAAGAAATTTTAGGTTTGAGTGTAGTATGGTTATAATGTTTAAAAAAATGCTTGAAATGGTACAGAGGAATTCTTCAGATGAAACACATTTCAGATGCTTGCCAAAGTCAAGTTCCATTAAGCTGATTGATTTTGGTAGTACTACATTTGATACTCAGAATCATAGCTCCATTATTTCGACAAGACATTACAGAGCCCCTGAGGTTATTCTAGGTAACTAGCTATTGTGTTAGAAAATGAAAATGTACTTGCATATTTGCCGGTATCATACGTTTTTTAATCTTCTGCTGGGTATGCAGACGAAGTTTGTTTATTGTTAAAAGGTGATGGTGGAACAAGTACCTTTTTTTTCCTGACATCCTAGATATTAGGTTACTTCAACCATGATTGTGTGAGCGCCACTAGAATTATTCTCTTATGGCTTCACACTTCATGTTGTTCATTCAACCTTTTCATCCTTGATTCTATTAAGAAGTCATATGGCAACTCTCATCAAGTGTCTTGTTACCATTTGGCCGGTTTACCAAGCACAGTTTTAAGAGCACCATTACTGGCTCTACAAACATTGTTTATGGATTTGTACTTCATTTATATGTGATAGAGGTTTGCATTTTAGGATGGGAATTGTAATGCCAATTTGAATTGCCTTCCTCATTTTTCTTTCCTGTCAAACTATCTGTGATGTGAATGATCTACCAATGCTTATATGTTGAATTGTCTCTCCTCTGAACAAAAACTTGTCTATTTGTCATTACTGATGAGGGATTTGAATTGGTGTTTGACAAATGCAAATTGAGCAGTCTCCTCAGATAGATTCAAAATCACATGCTGGATTGCCACAAGTTTCTGTTGATGCTGTGTCATGAAGTTATTTTTTACTTGAGTAGCATAGTCTGTGTCTGTACTACATATGCTCTTTAAGATGATATGAGATTTCCTTAGTGTTAAATGCCAATCAATTGTGCTATTCTGTGTTCATATCTCTTTTTCTGATTTCAATTATACCTATTTGTTCCAGGTTTAGGTTGGACTTACCCATGTGACCTATGGAGTGTTGGCTGTATACTTGTTGAATTGTGCTCGGTATGTCTTTCATTTTCACTATTTTTATATGAACCTAGTTCATATTTGGAATCTCTTGCTACGGACAACTGAACTGTGGAAACTTTTAAACCAGGGCGAGGCACTATTCCAAACACATGAGAACTTGGAACATCTGGCAATGATGGAGAGGGTGTTGGGGCCTCTACCAGAGCACATGATTAAAAAGGCCAAGTATGTTTTTTCTGAATTTAAGTGAGAAACTTGATAATATTTTCAATGAGATTGACAATATAAATTTAGTTCTTGCGGAACCTTTTAATGATAGGTTTTAGGGCCAATACTATTCATTGTTCTTCTCAGGCTGCTTCATGTTTTGTCGACCTTCTAACAGATTCTGAATAAGCTTTGCTTTGGTTATGTGTAGCCGAGGGGCAGAAAAATATTTCAGGAGAGGATCGAGATTGAATTGGCCGGGAGGAGCAGTTTCTAGGGAGAGCATAAAGGCCGTGAGGAAGCTTGATCAACTTAAGGTTCTTCTAATTCTTCCTGGCTTGGAGTTGTGACTGATATAACTATTAACTCTACCAATCATCGTATGTGTTAATGCAGAATATGATATTTCGACATGTTGGGAGCTCAAGAAGTCCACTCATAGATCTGCTGCAGGGTTTATTGAAATATGAGCCATCAGAACGTTTAACAGCTCGAGAAGCTCTTAATCATCCTTTTTTCAAGAATCCTACCTAACAACACTGTTTTGTAAGCATGTTCATGGTTTATAAACATGAATTTCTTGTGCAGATCAGAGCGCTTACAGGAGCATGAAATCTATTGTTCACTGGCAATCTACGCTCATATGATCGCGATGTGCAAAATCTTAATATGCAGGTGATCGCGATTTGCAAAATCTTAATATGCAGGTCACCATGCAAAGGCTCTATTAAACTGAGGCTGTAAAGGATCACATTTTTCTTTCTCAAGTGAATCAATAAATGAGATTGGACTCGAGTATTTGTTTCTGAACTGTACAAATTCGACTCAGAATATATAATGCAAGTTCCTTTAAATTTTTTCACTAGCTCATGCATTCTCGAAAACAATGCATCTTTGAATAATTCATTAGAAGAGTGGTTAGAAAATGTCACCAATAATCTCTGCAAGAACAAAATCCATTCTCAAACCTATGAAATCTATTAGCGTCCCTAACTACAAATACAAGTTTCAGGATCTTTGATAAGCCTTTAATGAACTCGTGACAATCACCACAAATTCTCAAGTTTTTGAATACGCGAATTACTTTTCCACTTTCTTCCAGCCCACCACAGGCCAATGCTAGCCCAATTGCCAACTTCTCACTATGCATTCTCAAGCTTTCCTCCTTTGATTCTTCTTCCACATCGCACAATGCATATTTCACCCCATAAACATAACCCAACTCTTCTTTCATCTTCTTCTCCATTTCTTTCAATACATGATGTATTTTATCTATTAGTGGGTGTGTGTCATCACCACCATAAAAGAAGTGAACCTCCTTCTCAATCTCTACCCAACTGCGGCCTGCTTCTTTCTTCAACTTCTTTGACTTCGCCAATTCCCTTATTCTCTCGCACTCATGCCAGTAACCTGCATCTGCATAAATATTCGACAGCATTACATAGTTAACAGGGTTATCTCCATCTAGTTTCAAGAGTATTTCACCAACTTCTCTTGCTAGTTCTAAATCCCCATGAACTCTGCAAGCACTTAGCAAGGTCTGCCATATACCTATATTTGGCTTTAGAGGCATCCTGTCTATGATATCCTTAGCTTCTTTTAAGCGTCCTGCTCGTCCTAGAAGATCGACCATACAAGCATAATGCTCTACTCTAGCTTTGACCGTATGATCAGAGCACAACCTACAGAAGTATCTTTCGCCTTCTTCCACAAGGCCAGAATGACTACAAGCTAAGAGGGCAGCCAAGTAAGTAACATCATCTGGCTCAATATTATTGATTTGCATTTTGTTGAATAGAGAAATGGCCTCTTTACCAAGACCATGCTTCCCATAGCCAGTTATCATAATTGTCCAAGAAATCACATCTCTTGTTGACATCTCAGTGAAAAACCTCTCCGCATCATTAATCACTCCACACTTCAGATACATATCTAGAATTGAGTTGCATACTGATAAGTCTAAGCCGGATGGGATTTTAATGCTGTAGGCATGCATTTGAGTTCCTTGCTCTACAAGCGCAAAATCAGCGAACACGCCAACCATACTAGAGAGGACAAACCCATCTACTTGAATGTCGCTCTCTCTAAGTCGCCTAAATAGGTTCATTACTTCTGATAAGTTTCCTTCTTGAGCATAACCGAGAATTAGTGCACTCCATGATATTATATTCTTCTGTTCTACCTGATCAAACACATTCCTAGCTTCACACAACTTCCCACATTTCACATATTGGTCAACAAGAGCACCTGCAACACTAGTTGTAATCAAATACGGAAAGCCACTCGTTATTAAGAAAGCATGAATTTGGGATCCTTCTCTAATCGCACCAACACAATTACAAGCCTTCAAGGTGCTTGTTAGAGTGAAATGGTCAGGGGCTTGCCCATCTTCTAGCATTTTATGGAACATAATTATAGCTTTCTTACCAAATCCTGCAGTAGCGTAACCTGCAATCATGGAATTCCAAGTTATAAGATTTCTAACGGGCATAAAATCAAACATGCAAGAGGCTTCATTGACTCTTCCACATTTTGAGTACATATCAAGAATAGAATTTGCAACCACAATCACCATGTCATATCCAGTCTTCACACAAATATTATGAATCTGCGTCCCGATATAAGCGAGATTCAGCAAACCACATACTTTAAGATTCGTTGAGAAAGTGAACTCATTAGGCTTTACATCAGATAATCCCATCTGAGAGAACAGAAACAACGACTCTTTAGGGGTGCCATTCTGTATGTGCCCACACATAAGAGAAGTCCAAGAAACCACATTTCTTTCAAGCATTTTAGCAAACACATTACAAGCAGATTTCATTCTACCACATTTACCATACATATCTATAAGATCATTATTCAACATCAAATCCAATCCAAACCCTTCTCTTACTAAAGCTCCATGCACTTGTAGTCCTTGATTAACTAACAATTTTTTCGAACACCACCTCAACAGCTCTGCAAGTCTCTGCCTTTCACTCACAAACCTATTCATTCTTTATCAGAAACCAAAAGTCTCTACTTTAGGCTCTGTTCATAATGGCGAAAGGAATTGGTTCCTTGAAAATCAGAGAACTGGAAAATCTCTTTATTCCCATTTTGAGAAATTGCAAAGCTATTGAAGAATTGAAGAAAAACCATGCTCTTATTATTAAGTACTCATTGTCACAGAGTAATTTCCTGGTGACAAAGATGATAGAGGTGTGTGATAGCAGCAAGGATATAAATTATGCAGACTCGCTTTTGAAAGAAGTTAAAGAACCAAACTCGTACTTGTATAATGCAATGATAAGAGCATATTCACATAATTCTATGTATAGCCAAACAATCGCCGTTTATCAGCAAATGTTATGGCAAAGTGAAAATGCCATTTTCCCTAACGAATTCACTTTCCCATTTGTCGTGAAATCCTGTGCAAGGCTTGTGTGCCACAATTTAGGCAAACAAGTTCATGCGCACTTCATTAAATTCGGGCCAAGGTCTCATATTATTACAGAGAACGCACTCATTGATATGTACACGAAGTGCGAAAATTTTTCAGATGCGCGTAAGGTGTTCGATGAAATGGATGAAAGAGATGCAATCTCGTGGAACGGTATTATTTCTGGGCATGCTAGACTGGGCCAAATGAGACAGGCCAGAGCTATGTTTGATGAAATGCCCAACAGAACTGTAGTGTCTTGGACAGCGATGATTTCTGGGTATAATCGTATTGGGTCTTATGTGGATGCATTAGATATGTTTCGCCAAATGCAAGTTGTTGGTATGGAGCCCGATGCGGCAAGCATCGTTTCTGTATTACCAGCTTGTGCTCAGCTAGGAGCTCTGGAGGTTGGAAAATGGATACACATGTATTGTGATAAAAAGGGGTTGTTAAGGAACATTTGTTTATGCAATGCTCTCATTGAAATGTACACAAAATGCGGTAGCGTTGTTCGAGCTTGTCAGATTTTCGAGAAACTGCATGAAAGAGATGTCATTTCTTGGAGTACAATTATTGCTGGGCTAGCAAACCATGGAAAAGCTCATGAAGCAATTGCAATGTTTGAAAGAATGCAAGAAGCAAATATTGAACCAAATGGCATTACGTTCATTGGCCTTCTATCGGCCTGTGCTCATGCTGGTTTTTGGAAGGAGGGGTTAATGTATTTTGATATCATGAGGGAAGATTTTCAAATTCAGCCACAAATTGAACATTATGGTAGTTTGGTTGATCTTCTTGGACGTGCAGGACGCCTTAGTCAGGCTCTGGATATTATTGAGAAGATGCCTATGAAGCCAGATTCAAAGATATGGGGCTCTTTATTAAGTTCCTGCAGGACTTACTGTAATATTGAAATTGCTGCTATTGCAATGCAGCACTTAGAAGAGCTTGAACCAGATGATACAGGGAATTATGTTTTGCTTTCCAATATATATGCAGATCTTGGCAAGTGGGAAGAGGTGTCAAGGATGCGGAAACTTATAAGAAGTAAGAACAAAAGGAGAACTCCTGGATTCAGTTCAATTCAGATTAACGATGTTGCTCAAGAATTTGTATCAGGGGATAGCTCAAAGCCATTTTCGAAAGAGATTTTCTTGCTGCTGGAGTTGGCTTTTTGTCAGGATGCAGTTGAACATATAATTGAAATAATGCCAGAAGACGAATACTGGTGAAGAGTTTAACATCAAGAAGCTTTAGACAAATGGCTATATACAAAAATCACAATGGATGTACCATTTTTCTTCAGTAACTCTTCACATGATGAAGTCATTTGCATTCACCAGAAAAAAAAGCTACTCAGAAATTAATGAGGATTGACAGCAGAACCATTTCAACCTAGCATCATCACTAAATTCTTCTGTAATCTGATATTTACACCACAAAAAATTCACGAATTGTCCAATGCACAATTAACAGGTTCAGTGGATCCAACTATCAATATGAAATAATACATGTTCCAATAAATTGCAAAATATTATAGCAACTAGCTCACCGCAAAAAAGAGGAGCCTGCAGTTACAATTAGTACATACACACTGCAGTCCATGGAAACTGCCTCAACAGCCTTCTTGACCATTAAACCGACCTCCAAAATCTTGCCTGCTCGTTCAGCCAAGTCGTTTTGGTCGTTCAAAGGAATATTAGATTCTCGGCGACCCATCTCAGCAAAACGTCTCTGTTTGTTGAAAAGAAGTCGTGCCAGTACGAGAGTCAGATTAGTCAGCAAAACAAGATAAAGAGGCCTAAAACTTATGATGCTTTTTGTCACACCACTGTCCAGTGGTGGAAATCCTAGATATGACAAGACGACAAAGAGAGCTATAGTTATAGAGCAAAAAAGGCGGTATTTCTCTGATGCTGCAATGGCAGAGCTTATTTGACTTGGAGTAAAAAATCTACTTGGGCGTCTCTCTGGTTTAAAAATTTGCCTTGTGCCCGTAGTGGACATATTTGAATTCTGATCTGTCGATAAGGGCAAACACAGTTGCTCATTGATGCCTTGATCTGAAGTATAAGTTCTTAATGTTCCGGAACTCTCCTGTTTGTGTAAGGGAGGCTCTATATCCTCTATATCACTACCGCCGTTACCAGCATTAATAATGGGATTGTCACTTGGCAATACAGAACTGAATCCTCTTTCCGCAGGATCAGGCAATGCTGAAAATCATCAAAACCACAAACAAAAAGCAAAACAGATTTTCAGTTGCCATCGTAAGGAATAAAACTAAGTTTTAATGGTTTGAACCACCATATTAGCTAAAATTTCAAAACACACATGGTTTCAGCCTAGAAATGGAGATGATCCTCTGTGACAACAACAATATGAACCCACAAAAGCTCATACAGGAAGTAAAATCCATAGTTGAAGATAGACAAGTTCTTATTATTTGCATGGATTATCAACAAGAAAATGTCTACTGAAAAATCAGCAGGAAAACCCTAACAAATCATGTTACCATTCCTTTTCCTTCCCCTAACAAATAACTGCAGCACTATGCTGGGCTCTGGATAAGAAAAGAAAATAGCAGCTCGGTGCACGAAGGCATCCGCATTTACCCACGGTCCGGGGAAGGACCGCACACCCGAAGGTGTAATGTAGGCAGCCTTACCCTGCATTTACTGCAAGTGGCGACAACTTTTCTGTTGCATCAAGACTCCCCTTCTACTTCTATGCTAGGCTCTGGATAGCATAAAGAAATCCAAAAACTTGAAGACCATGTACACCACATCATGAAATGTAAAAGATAATGTTTTCTTTTGTTCATTAGCTTAAGTAAAGAGAACAAGACAAGTAACGGGACAAGAAAAATTATTCTCATTGCATTCAATTCCATTCCCAAGTACATTATTGGTTATTCATTCCATCCATTATTGTGCACCCAAAAGATATGAAAAAAAATCAACACATAACCGCAACAGGTAAAAAGTAAAGTGTCCATAAAATGCATTAAAGAATGGGCACTCAATTTTGGATTAGAAAAGTTGAAAAAAGGCAAACAATAAAGAAAGAGCTAAACATTACCAAACATGTTTATTAGTCCAATTCAAGTCTATTGAATCAAACAATATTTAAGAAAGAATTGAAAGGGAATTAAGTGTTCTACCGGTGATTTGATCGAAGGAATTAGATGGAGGCGGTTGTGGCGGTAGGTCTTGATGGCGAAGCAACTGATCGGAGTTTGAATTTTTGTCTGATTCAGACGGTATGTCCGGAATCCGGCCGGTGATGAGAGCTAATCGATCAGCTCCTCTTTCCAGGATCTTCCTTCTTCTAGCTTCTCTACTAGCTGTGGTGTTGGCTGCCATATTCTCCGTTTACTCACGATCCACGACTAGTGATGCTTGTTATGCTAATGGTCCTATATTTGTTTGGGCTATTCTGGGCCGGACCAAACCAGGCCTTTCATACGTAAACTACAACCCATAGGTGGAAATACGCCTAAATTTCCCTCCATGTAGCGTTAAAAAGGGTCTCCTATAAATAAAGTCATTTGCCTTCTGTAGTAAGTAGTTGTAGAGTTCTATCGCATTGCCAAATTCTTCAGAAAGCGTTTCAGTTTCCATGCGAATACTAAAAGCTATATGCATGATTTTCTACTCAAAACCCTAAAATTGCAATTTAGCATCGCAGCATGACTTAAGGTACGCAAAATTCCTTTTAATCGTTGTTTTCATCAATAATTTCTTGATTGATTTCTACTGTATCAACTTGATTGTATCAAATTTCGCTTTTAATGGCCATTTGCAGTGGTTTGTGTTGTACTTGCTGTTCTCTGCCTTAATTGGGCATGGAAGTTAGTCGTAAATCGATGGCAGTAAGCGTTCAAGAGACAGTTGCTCCTTTAGATAGATGTGATAGATTCAGTGCTCTTCCTGATGTTGTCATATATCGAATATTCAAATTCCTTGAACCTAATGAAGCAGTTCGATTTAGTTTAATTTCAACAAGGTTTAGAAAACTGTGCCTGAATAATCCTTATTTGTATTTCTATGCCAATTTCGATTCAAGAGACGATTTAGCAAAGCGTGCTCAGTTCGGTACATATTTGGATAAAATTCTGAGATTGAGGGAGAATTCAAATATCGGTTTAGAAAAGTTTCTTCTCCATTGGTTTTGCCATCAATCGAACGTTGTGCAGAATGTTTCGCCCATTTATATTAGAAGAGCTACCAAGTGTAATGTGAAAGAGCTGGATCTTCTCCTTGGTTTAGATAATTGGAAAATCTATTCATTGCCTGATTGTGTTTATGAGTGCAAGTCATTAGAGGTTTTGAGATTGAATTTACAAAATGCAATTTTTCTTCTTTCGAAAATCAAAGTGGAATCAGTCCAGAGCTTATTTTTAGAGTCATTGAAAATCTCTGATTCAGATTTTGGAGTAAAGATTTCTTGGTATTGGATGCCCCTTACAGTATTAAATCTTGAAAGTGTTAGTTTAGAAGTTGACATAAAATTAACTTGTGATTCTCTACAAGTACTGAAAATCTCCAACTGCAAAATTGGGAGCCTGCCTGGTGGTTGGAGCATGAGCGCTCTTTGCCAATCTTTGAAGGTTTTGAATATATCCAGGTGCCAATTTGAGGTCTTTTCTGTTTTGATCCTTGATTGCCAATCTCTTGAGGAGTTCATAATTCATAGGTCTCTTTTTAAAGGGAATTCAAAATTCAAGATAGCTTCGCGGTCACTTCAAAATATTCAACTCTGTGGGTCTAGTTTCTTTAAACCCTGCTCCTTCAGCATTTTTTGCCAATCTGTTAAGCAAATAAAGATAAGCAGTTGCCAGTTTAATGAGGTATGCCACATTGAAATGGATAGCTCAAATCTTGAAGATTTGTCAGTCTCAGATTCTGAAGTATTTCATTCGCGAATGATGCACTTAGACCCAAAATTGGGAATCAATCTGGAGGCTGAAAAACTTCAGAAGTTGACCATAAATTCATGGGATGAGTATTTGTATGAGTTCCCATTGTCTTTCCATGCTCCAAATGTCCAGACTATAATTTGGAAAGGAAATCCTGTTGATTTTAGTGGTCTGGAGAGATTCATGTGGCTAGAGTTTGCTGTAATTGATATCAAACCTTCTTGCCAGCACAAAAGCGATGCATTTGCCTGCCATTGCAATCTTGTTAAGAGTTCAATATACTGTGTTGCGATGCTGCTTCAAAGTTTGCGAAGTGTCAGTGTCTTGAACATCAATATATGGCCTATCAAGGTATTTCCTTTCTATTGCAAAGTTTTTGTTTTCCTTGTTGTGTTCATTGGCATTTATTGTGATTTTCTACATGCTTCAGATGTTCTTCATGCAAAACGATGAGCCAATAATGTTTGGAAATCTAATTGTCTTGAATCTAATGGTGGATGATTCATTGGAAGACCAAATACTAGACATTGCCTCCTTCCTCGAGGGATCTCCAAATCTAAGGAGACTAGTAATAAATTGCAAGCAGAATTCCCCTGTTCTTGGTGATCCCAACGTAAGTGAATTACCTATAATTTTTACCTTCTCCTTTTTCTTTTCATGGGCTAATTTGATTGAGTTTGCGTTCAGTTCATGGACTTACTGGGACTGTGTCCAAAAAGTTATGAGCTGTTGCTCATTGAAGATTCGAGGAAGGTTGAGATTCTTAAGAGAAACAAGAATTTTTGGCAGTAGAAGAAAGGGAATCTAACAAAATGGTTGGCTACGTTACAGTATTAGTACTACATAAGCTGTAAGGACAGCAGCGTCTTGACATCTTACTAGGCAATAGTTGTTGATTGCTATATTCTAAATAAATTGGCATGTTCATTAATAGCACATTATGTTGAAGGTACTATTACTTTGCATTTAAGTGTTTTGTAAGTGAATTGTACTTTGATCTTCACATGTTAGTCAAATTACGACACTTTTCACCATTTTATTCTTTACTTTTTAAATTTAATTTAGAGATATTATAAAAAAAGTCCCTAAGTTTTTACCATAAATATATTTTTCTCCCTTCTTATTTTTTTTCGGACATAAATCTCTCTGAATTTTAAATATTTCAAACAATTATATCTTTTGTCTATTTTTTACGTTAAAATAACAGTAAAAAGACCAAAATGTAATTTTTACGTGTTATTTTGAAAAAACTAAAGAACCGAAGGACTGAAATATAAATTTTCAAACTTCTCTTCATCTCCTTCTTTTCGTCCGAGATTCACGAAGGTTGCTAAGATCCTTTTCAGATCTGCTGCTGCAATGACTTCAAACGGTACTACAAAGAGCAAAGAAAATGGAAGCTTAAGCAGCTCTTCAAGCCCAACAACGCCTGCAACTGCTAGTTTAAAGATTTGAAGATTTTGTTTGCTTTTTAACAGCCTTAAATGAATGGAATTTTGTCTTATCAAGTTTGAGATTAGAAAGAGTATTAGATGAATCCTTTTTCAAATAAATTTGAAGTGAGTTTTTACATGATTGGCTTTCATTTATAAGCCCATGTAAAAGTGGCTTTCAAATAAATCCTTTTTCAGATGCAGAACACGAACAGCATCTCTTACCAAGTAAGAAGATGATACAACTTACATTTTGGTCCCTCGTTTTTTCAGTTTTTTAAAAAGCGTCCGTAAAATATGAGCCCGTAAGCCCGGAAAATGAACGATGAGCGAGCGGAAATGGAGGTTCGGTGTAGGAGAAGAAGAAGGTTGAAGAGGGAAAAATATCATTTCAATCCCTCATTTCTTTATTTTTTTTAAAATGGCCCATAAAATTATATTTTGATCCTTATACTGTTATTTTAACTTAAAAAATAGACAAAAGGATATAATTGTCTAAAATATTTAAAATTCAGGGATATTTATGTCTGAAAAAAAATAAGCAGGGAGGAAAATGTATTTATGGTAAAAACTTAGAGACTTTTTTTATAATATCCCTTTAATTTAATTAAACTACATTTCCTCCTTTAAAAAAATTTTTTTTTTATATTTTTTAAATAGATTAATTTATCTTTATATTTTAAATTTATTGGTCAAATATACCCTTATGTATATTTTAATTATTTTGTCCATCAAGTGCCTTGGCTAATTACTTTTTTAACCTTATTATATTATTAATATTATATTCTTAATTTTAAAAAAAGAAAATAAAAAAAAAAACTTTTCTTCTTCCCGAAGAAGACCAGGCGCAGCCGCCACCTTTCTACCATTACCGCCCAGCCGAGCTCAGGCCGCTGTATGTTCCAGGGCTCCAGTGGTCTTGTGACCGCCTCCCGTCCATCCCAACATCGGCGAGCTCGCTTTTAAGCAAAAATAACGAAGAACAAAACACGAACTAGAAACTCAAGCTTTCTAGAAAATAGATCGATTTTCTCAGTTGTTTCCGAGACCAAAAATGATGATCCAGCCTGCCGGTGGTGAGCAAGCGTCGATCTAAGAACTTTGCACCACCTGCTGTCAACGGCTTTCTCGATCGGAAAGTTTTGTCAATCTTTCATCGTGTTCATATGTTATTCAAGTTCAACGTGTTCTTCTGTTTATGAATAGCACAAACCCACACCAGAAAAAATTTCACCAACAAAGAACAATCCAAATAGTCCCGATTGTTTCTTCGTTTCCGGCTGCAGATTGACAACATGGAGGACATCAGTGGAAAACTTGGATGATGAGGAGTCGACCAGTGACCTTAGATTTCATGTCGAAGCTGCGTATCATCAGTGTCAGCGTTTTGAATTTATACCCCCTCTCTCTCTCTCTCTGTTTGTGTGTTCCGCCAGAAAGAAAAGAAGAAGAAGAAGAAGAAGAGGTTGATGGCAGTGGTACGTTAGCTAAACATTAAGTTAAAATACTAAGAGCAACCCCAATGATGCTCTTTCTTTTACAGAGCATCTTTTAAATTATGAAGAGCATCTAACCTGTAGATTATGAAGATTAAATGTTCAACTCCAATACACTCTTTATAATAACTCTTTATTTTGTTTTTTCCAAAAAAATAATATCAATTTGTTTTTCTTTTTTTCTATTAATTCCCCTCCATTTTATTGGAACTTCAAATGTCATTAATTGTAAAATGCAGTAGAGAGTCACTGTGACTCTCCACAAATAGAGAGTGATAGTCACTCTGTATT
Source organism: Croton laevigatus (assembly GCA_949640765.1). Lineage (NCBI taxonomy): Eukaryota > Viridiplantae > Streptophyta > Magnoliopsida > Malpighiales > Euphorbiaceae > Croton > Croton laevigatus. Next base: position 13,249 of record CATIWJ010110884.1, read on the forward strand.
TTATTTTTTGAAACATAGAGAGTGGATTAGAGCCAAAATTTAGGAACCAACTCTCCAATATATTGAGATTAATGTGAATGAAGAGTAGATTGGGGATGCTCTAATATTAATTAAAAAAATGTGGAATAAAATAGCGAAATTATTACTATAATATAAGTGGAATGACTAAATTGTTAAACAAAATCAAAATATAAAAATGATAGAGATTAAACTGAATAATTTCTGGACTTTAAGGTCAAAATAGTAATTTTTCAAGTTTTTTTTTTACTATCCAACATCAATATTCGCAGCATTACAAAATGAGTGAATTTGTTACTCCATTTAATCTGTTTACTGCTAGCTCCTAATGAAAATTGGCTAAAGCTGCTTGCTGGCTAACCTTAATTTTAGCGAGAAACACATTTTTGCTCCTCACACTATATTTTCAAGTCCTTATATTTTAAAAACATATTAATAAATTCATGTAACATTATATTTTGGTTTTTCCATCCATTTTTCATTTATATACGTTAAATCATACTAAAAAAAAATTGCATTACCTTTTATTTATTTTTATTATATTTACATGAAAATTTATCTTCCAAATTCTGGTTTTCTTACTTACTAATATACTTTTAAATCTTTATAAATGTATATAAAAAGAAGGAAATGAGGGAGAGTGAAAGAAAAAAGATTTCCAACGACAAAAGTTTTGACCATCGCGACTCTGCCACTGTTGGTTAGAGTTGCATGCTTACCCATTAGAGATGGCCATAATTTTGGATCAAGATTTGGTGACCTAGAAAATTAAAGTGAAACCTTCATATCAGGTTGTTGTTATAAACAGTGATATGGGTGCGATAGGGATTGTTGTGAAACAAACTTCAATTTTGATAGGTGTTTCTCATTATTTAAAATGTTTATAATACTTTTGTGATCCGAGATTGAGGATCCTATGGTTAAGTAAGGGCAATTTTAATACTATCTCCATTGTAATATTATTGAGATTTTATGGTAAATAGTTATTTTAGAATGAATGAGACTTTTGGTATTTTTGGTTGAAGTAAGATAATTTTGCAATTTGTCTTGTAGTGGATGTAATTTGTTTTTAGTGTATGTGGGGTCTATTTTTATAATGAGTGGATGTGAGTTGATTACTTTTTGGAGTATAATGGAAAGAAAATTATAAAAAAAATGATGAAGAGTAAAAGTCTAAATAATTTTAGAACGGAGGTAGTAATTTTTTTATAGAATAAAATATTAAATTTTATATTTAACTAATAAATAATAAAGTAATATCGACCAAAGGACCCAACGTATAATAAAAAAAAGAGAAAAAAATACATAAAAATATCAAAATATTTTTTTAAACCACACTCTCCTAAATTTGCTAATTAAAAATAAAAAAAAAAATCTACATTTCAAGTCCATATATGTTATTCTCCGATTATTCTACTTCATCTGTAGTTTTCATTTAAAAATAGGTTTAAACATAATTTTCACTCTAAACTTTGGCCATATTTTAAAATTCAACGTCTTTTTAACTTTAATGTGAAAATCACCATGAACTTTGTGATATATTCAAATTATCATCATGAACCAAACAAATAGTCCAAATTTGAAAAAAAATGAAAGTAACAGGGATTTGACTGCACTTTGCCGCCAAGTCAGCGTATTAGTAGGCAAAAAATTAGACAACCTGGACGAAAGGGTGGAGGCTGAGCTGGAGTGTGAAATTTAGTCGATCCGCAACACTTCAAGAATGCCCAAAGTTTGGAGTGAAAATTATGTTTAAGCCTAAAATAATAGTTTAATTTACTTAATAGTTGTGATCCACAATCGTTTGCACGTGGATTAGTCAAGGAAAAAAGCATAATCTATTACCAGTGTACGACGCAAATCAGATTCAGATTAGTCGGGGCAAAATCTCGAAAACCAGACTTAAGAAAAAAATCTATTTATCACTTATATCATTATTATTACTATTGTAACGTTTATGTAAATAAAATATTTTTGAATTTCATATTCCCTTTTATTACATAGATAAATTTGTTTATGTTAAATTTACATTAAATAGTAAACCTAATTGAAGAATTGTAGTTTAAAAACTAATTTAATTTTATAATAATAATAATAATAATTAATATTATTTTTTAATTATAAAAGTGTACTTGAAATAAATTAATAAATTATAACAATTTAACTAATTTTTCAATTTTAATAAAAGGAGGCTTAAATGATATTTCCAGCACGAACATTGGCCAATTGACAATTTCAACATTTTTCAATTTTTGAACAAAATCAACACTAAATGCATAGTTAAAGATAATTTCAACATATCTTCAAAAAATGTTGCCGTTTTAAGTCTTGAAGCAATAGTTAAATACATAAAAGTACCACAGTTCTAAGTCATTTTTTCAAATATATGCTGATATTATTATCAATTATGTGTAGGGCTGTCAAACATATCAGGTCAGGTAGACCTGATCTGCTAATTTTCGGGTTAATCGGGTTGATTACCCTCTAACCCTAACCCAACCCATTTACTTTCAGGACCGGTTCGTGTCGACCCATTTACTTAAACAGGTTGCAAAAACCTCAATCCTGTCATAGCCCATTTTTCTACTTGGTAAAATTTGTAAGTAATTTTTATTAATTCAATAAAATTTTATTGAGATGGAATTCACTAAGTTGAATGTCCGAATAATGATCAGGTCGAGGAAACGGACATTCTAAGTATAATATTGAAAATTTCAACTTCGAGGGTATTTTGGTCATTTTGACCCTCGATAAATTTTAGACTCGGAATTTGGTTTCGAAAAGTTAATATTTGAAATCTACTCGTCGAGACGATCGATTTGAGTATAATATTGGTAGTATATGAAGATTTGTGAAATTTTACCCACGTTGGGCAAAAGTCAATAAATCGATTTTACCACTGTAAAATGGTAAAAATCATCAATAATTGGCAGAAACTTCATGAATAAGGTCCAAAGATAATATTAGATAAGAATCTAATTCTCTACCAATAAGATTTTGAGGTGGAAGATAATATTAGATAATTTGGATTAAATTAATTAAAAGTTAATTAATTAAAATTATGGTCCAAATTAATTTGAGTACTATTTGGAGGCCGATAAATAGACCCCTAACCCTTGAAGTTTCATGAGAGTTGGGAGAGTAAAAATAAGTTTAAGAGAGGTTTTTAGAATTGAGAGAAAATATAAATTTTGTGTGTTGTCAAAAGGAAGGAGAATTAACCAAGGTAGAAATAATGTTTGATACTTTAACTTTGAATAAATATTTTCAAGTTTATTCTTCATTCATTTTAAGTTCATTATTTGAGTTAAGTTTATTATTTCAAGTTTATTTATTTTATTTAAGTTTACTTATTTCTTTTATTTTAATGCCTTACTAAGTACCCATTAAATTTGTGGAAATTTTATTACTTTTATTAATTCAATAATGCTATATATTAAACACCCATTAAAATTATGGGGTTTTATTATTATTATTATTATTATTATTATCATTTATATTTCAATATTAAAGACCCATTTAATTTGTAGGGATTTATTTATTTATTTATTTTACTTTCCTTTTACTTATTGATGTTTCGGACACCTGGAAAGACGACCCAAGGATGGGCGAACCGTCGAGGTGATGGGTCGAGAGGTGAGATGAGAAGAGATACCGAACCGATCCTGCACTCAAGAAGGAAAAAGATCGGGCGAGGCCCTTAGGTGGCCACTCCGATGCTGAAGTCAGAATGTGATTAGCTCAAAGGGGAATAATCAGGAAAAAGGCAATAAATACGATACCTGGCACAGAAATCAAGGTTTGGTATTTATAGTTAAGAGTCCCCTGACATTTTGTCATAGTACGGGTCAACAACTCCTCACATTCCTGTAGTACTTTAAGTGGTCTTGTCGGCGTACGATTTTGCAATAGCTCTGACATGACAGTCTCAAAGCGGCTCTGACGTCTTCAGGACTGATGTCTAGGATGAAGGTCCTATAGTGTCAGTAAAGCCAACGTAGTGACGTCGCCTTCGGACATCGGACTATCGCCCGATGTCCGAACTCTTATTCGACCGAGGCGACCCGCGTTCCCGAATCGAACCTGCTGGGTGTGGGGCTCGACCGACCTATTTAGTTGATTTAGAGGAACGGTGTTATCACATGTCCCCCCAAGTCCCTTAGTCAAAGACTAAGGGTTTTGATCAGGTACCGATCTGACTTTAAACCTGACCTAATGGGTCTGGCCCATGACTTGATTTTCGGCTCATGGGGGTGAGCGCGTTTTTTGAATTTATTTCTGACGGTTTCTCTTCCGTCCCATGTGCCTGCGTGACACGTGGTCTAGTTCCAGATTGTTCCGCGTCATTTCAATTGCCTTTCTTCTTCCTATAAATAGATGGGCCCCCACTCATTCGGAACCTTCCTGCTGTCACTTTCAAGTCCGAACTAAGAATTTTCTCTCAACCGATCTACATTTCCAGCCATTTATTCTATCGTCCTTCCCCCCTGAAGTGAGGTAAAGAGATCTTTACCGTTTTGCCAAGATGAGTGATCAAAGTGACTCCCAGAATCCATCTACCGCCTCCAAAAACCAGTTCTCCAACGAAAAGGTTCGCCAGCAGACTTCAAGTGGGTCTGAAGGAGAAACATCGACAAGTGGGCGAACGCTAGATGTGGCGTTTCCCACCGGTGGGCCGTATCGGCTTGTGGATGAATGAGAAGAAGATGAAGCTGATACGGATTTAGTACGTATGAGGGGAGTGGGGTCAAAGGTGCCTATCGGAATGCCGAGGGTGGGAAGACCAGAAGCTAGAGTATCAGCGTCCACCGTGGTAAGCACATCTAAAAAGGAGACTTGCCCTTTGAAGGAGAAGAATGAGCGTCTGCCGGTGGCCTCGGTTGCCGAGATCGCCAGCAAAATGACATTAAACGAGATAAGGCATGTGGCGGCGCATTATCAGTTTCCGCCGGACTATCTTGTTTATTCGGCAGATTCAGACATGGGTGTCGATCAATCTCCTTCGGGCAATGGGAGAATTGTGTATGTAGAGCATCTCTTATCCGGTTTGAGGTTTCCACTGACGAGATTAGAGATTGATTTTTTAAACTTTCATCAGATAAATATTGCCCAGCTGCACCCGAATGCTTGGAACGTTATTCGGGGACTACAATTTCGGGCGTCAGCATGTGGTAAGGGGTTCGCCTTGTCAGTGAGGGAATTCCTCCATTTATACAAGGTGATGTCGAACAAAAAGTCTGATCACGTCGCCCTTCAACCAAAGAGAAAAGTCTTCAGTCTTCCATCTTCTGTGAAACATGATTGGAAGAAGAAGTAATTTGTAGTCGACCATCCTTCTTTGGCTGAAGTGCCGAAGGATTGGAATAGGGACGTGGTGGCGACTAACCCTCGAGACCTGGCCGAGATGTTCGTGGAGGAGAAGGAGCACTTGGATACGCTTCTGGAAATGGTGGCCGAGAGTCCTTTTGAGGGCGAGAAGTTTGTGCGGAACTGGTATTCCGGGGTGGTGGTAGATCATGATGGCCGCCAGCTTAAACCGAATGGGGGTATATTTCTTACCGCAGTGTTCTTTCGATTTCTCGTACTGATCGTAACATCGGTTTGTTGTTTTGTAGGTATGTCAAAAGTAGCAGAGAGGTTGGCTGCTTTGGCAAGGAAGAGGGCTGCCCAAGCTAGTGAGGGGGCTCAAATTGATAAGGGTAAAGGGAAGGTCGCTGAAGAGCGAGTGCCTGCCCCTCAGAAGAAAAAGGTGCCTGCGAAGGTACCTACAAAGACTTGTGCCGCTTCAAAGGCACTGGTGAGGGTTGAGACCTCAGCCAAGAAGACTACAAAACGGTCTGCTCCGACCGAACCCGAGGTCGAGCAAGAGACCTGTAACGCTTGTAGACTTAAACTAGCGGTGTCGTAGGATACGAACCGTAAAATTTAAATAAAAATTATAATAAAACATTAATAAGGATAATAATAATAATTATAACAATAGTTATAAAAAAAATGAAAAATGAATAATAATAAGATTAAATTTAAAAAAAAATAAAGTTAAGATAAGGATTAATTAAAAGGCAAAGTGAGTAATAAATTGAAGTTGAAATTTGTGGTGTGGGTGTAAGAATCGGACAAAAAAATTCAAAGAAGAGAAAAAGAAAAGAAAAAAAGAAAAAAAAAACAAAGAGAGGAAGGAAGAACAGAGCTCGAAACAGGGACCAAAAATTTGAAAACTAAGTTTCAAATCTGTGTATTTAATCAAAAATCCGAGCTTACAGAGTTGTAGCTCTCGTCGAGGGGAGTTGATTGCTGGTGAGAACTCGTCCGACCGCCGCCGGACGGCGACGAACGAAGCAAATAAAAGTTAAAATTTCAACTGTTTATTCGAAGCTTCAAACGGAGATTACGCCGTCTCCGATCATCGTCCGACCACCTAGAGGGCATCAACAAGTAGCCGCCGTCGAAAGGAGTCCAACCGTACCGGCCTCATCGCCAATCGAAGCCGGAAACGGCAACGGGCCTTCGTGGGCCGGCTGGAAAACGAAACCAAAACAGAGGAAGAAGAAGAGGAAAACGCGCGCACAGGCTGCGTTTTGGAAAATTCAGAATTGGTCCTTCCGCTTGTCAGCCGTGTGCAAGAAGGTCCGAAAATTTCTAATCAGTCCCTGAAGTTTATTTAATCTTTTAATTTGGTCCTGCCGCGTGTAAGAATTAGAAAAATTACAGTTTAGTCCCTCCACGTTTTACACATTGACCCCAGAAGTTGTTTTGGCTCTTCAAATGGGTCCAAAAATTACAAAACAGCCCTTAAACATTATTTTTCAGTG
>CATIWJ010110924.1:0-11091 GCA_949640765.1 Croton laevigatus
TAATTAAAATTTGTATACTGAAGGGTAATACAGTAACTATATTTATTTTTCTTATTTACTATAATAATTAATAAAAAATTTATAATTAAAATATCTAAAATATCCTTACTGAGATGTCTCAGACTGAGACAACTATATTTATTGTTTTAAATAATATTGTCAAGTTAGCAACATTAAGGACATAACTGAAAAAAATAAAAAAGAAAGGAAGAAGTTGGAAAATTTTCAATCAGCCGTCCATAAAATAGTGCTATGTGGCAAAGAAAAAGGGTAAGAAATTAGAGAAGCTTGTGTTGTTTAGTCGGAGCCCCCGCGCACAACGCAGCGTCATAGTGCGGGGACTTGAATGTCGTTGGTCCAGGGGAGAGAGACTTCATGCCCTGTCGTTTGGGGCTCACTGTTCAACAATTTTTTTATTTTTCTTCGTTTTCATGTGTTTGAAGGTTTTTTCTCCCATTTTTTCAATATATATGTATTAAAATTTTATTAGACACCTCTAGTATATAAAAAAAAATTATTAGGTCTAAATAATAATAATAATAATAAACAAACGGCTTCTTTAAATTCATGAAGTTAAGATATTCTAGGAAAACATTATTCTGTGTAAAGAAAATGTCATTAAGGGTAATTTTTTTATTGATTTAATTAATGAAAAAATTACAAACTTGAAATTTGTCAAAATATATTATTTTGTGTCTCTACTTTTAAATATAGACTCTTGAATCTCTATATTTTGATTTTATTCGACCTATCCATCTTACTGTCAGAGTAATTCTATATTTTCCATCAATTCTCAAACTAATTATGTAATTAATTTACTAAATTATGAATTATCTTTTATTCCAATAAGATTTATAATTTTTTTTATAATTCCAAATTCGTTCTCAAAATTATTTTGTATTTGTTTTATATAAGGGTTATTGAAAACTAAATTTAGGACTTACTAGTCAAAAAAGTTTACTAATACTTTTAGAATAAACAATAAAGTAAATTTAATTACACAATTAGCTAAAGAACTAATAAAAATTAAGTATTATTTTAATTGGAAGATAAATTAGTCAAACAAAATTAAAATATAGAGGTAAAATTCTGTTTTCAAACTAGAGTGTTAAAACAATACATTTCGAGAAACCATAATTTTTTAAAATTAACGAGTGGAGAATTAGAGTTACAATTAAGTTTATTATTGATATTTATTTGACCTTAAATTTGTTAAAATAATTTTGTTGTTGGAATGAGTGGAATGTAATATCACTTGATGACTTATCTATAAAAAAATATTTCTTAATGAGTTTTTTTCTCTCACAACCAAAATAATTAAAAAATAAAATAATAATAGGAAATTTTTGGGCACTTCCTTTTTTTTTTTGCCCAGAACCTACTACTTCTTTTAAAGAAATGTTTAATCTCTTGTAAGTTATTTCTTATATATATTAGATGGTGTTATTTTTGTAATTTAAAATCATTTATACAATTTTTTGTGGTCCTCAAAAGAGGAATTGTAAAGCAAAATAACTTGCGAGACATCTCTCCTCGCGAGAGATATAGTCGCACTCCTCCTTTTATATGGTTTAGTTTATGATTACTCCTCCTTTTATAAGGTTTAGCATATGTTTGATCAGGAGAAAAAGAAATGGTTGTGAATTTATGCTCTCTGTTGTTTTAATTTAATAGCAATTTATGAATACCATATTAAAATAGAGCTACATAATTATAGAAAAGATGGACAACGAAAGAAACATCATCAATTAATTCATCTTATAAAAATTTTGTAAAAATCAACATTGTATTCATAATATGATACCTAAATGTTAACTATTACAAACTATAAACAAAATAACTATTCAGACTCAGAGTCGTTTAAAATCGTTTCTTTCATTTTCGTTTTATCATCTGAAAAGTTTACATTTAATGATTTGGTTCCGTTGAGTACATCAATTACCTGAAATTGGATGATAGTAAAAACAATCAAGTATATGCCAGCATATAAAGCTAAACGAATAATGCTAGCATCAATGAATAATACAGTAAAGCAAATGGACTTATATTAAGATCTTTATTAATAATTAAGGCCTATAAGTGTATCACCTCGCGTATTCGTGGTCGACGTTCTGATTCCAAGCATGTGCAAGCTGCAGCACATGACGCCATTCGATTAAATTCGGTTGAATTGTGATCTTCCAACTGAGCATCAATCAAACCGTGGGAGTTGCCTTCCGTCAGAGCTCGTTTAAGCAATGGTTTAGCCTGAATATTAATAGAATTAGTTTAATTTTTTTTTAATCCTAGGAAGATGAAGATTAACTAGATAGAAGGGCGGGCTTAGTTGAATTAGTATGGTGGAAATGATATTTACCCATAATTATGTGATTGTTGTCTCGGTCCAAGAGCGGGCGCCCACTAATTAACTCTAAAAGTACAATACCGAAAGAATACACATCTGCGTCTTCCGTGGGTATGCCGGTACTCATATAGTCAGGGTCCATATAACTACATGAAAAATTTTTTTTCTCAATGATAATAAAATAATTTATCAAACAAGTAAAATGCTTAAATATAATGTACCCAATAGTTCCTGCCATGCTAGTAGATGCTTCAACATCACTATCGGATATACACACAGCACATCCAAAATCAGCAATCTAACAAATAAAATAGTCATTATTAAATAAAAATCTCAATATGCTAAAAAAAATTACAAATCACCTTTGGTTCAAAATTATCATCTAAAAGAATGTTGGACGGTTTGATATCTCGGTGTATAATTTTAAGAGGAGCTGTAAATACACATTTATAAAAATGTGAGTGGTAATTGTAATATTACAAATATAAACTAAACTTCAAATATAGTATGACTACTAAGAAAGAATACTTACATTCTTCATGCAGATACACTAGTCCCTTCGCACAACCTAAAGCAATTTTCATTCTAGTTGACCAATCCATAGTTCGTTGCTCATTTTCTATAAATTTTAAACGGTTAGTCAAAGCAATTTATAAATTTTAAACGAATTCCACACATTAGGATGAAATATTCACTCACCATGTAGATTGAAGTGTAAGGTGTTGTTCGAAAAGAAGTCATATACGAGTATCTGTATGTTGAGGGTGTTCGCTGTGCAGTAGCCGATGAGAGAAACGATATGTGGGTGATCTATTTTACTTAATATTTGGAATTCCGTCTCGAGTTCAAGCCCTCTTTGCTTATCCTTAGCCCTCTTTACTGCCACCGATCGGCCATCTTCGAGAACCCCTTTATAGACCTCTCCAAAACTACCTTGGCCAATCAGATGGGCCTTGGAGAACCCATTTGTTGCCGACAAGACATCCTCAAAAGAAAATATAATAAGCACTCTACCATTTGGTGAAGCCATTTGAACTTCATCGGGTTGTGGCAACGTACCCTCAGCAGTATAATAATTGTCGCTACCAGAGGATGAAGTTTTTCCACTTGGAGGTGCTTGTTGAGTAATCGACATGGTTAAGATGTTACAAGTAATAAATGGATTTCAGAATATTCAAACAATGAATTGCAATAATATTTGCATGAAATGCTAACTAATTTATAAGTTGATGAGTTAATCATACAGTTTTAATGGACAAACTAATCATACATATGATATAAATGTTCCAGAATCGACAAAACAATTTATTAGTACTACTATTACATTTCTTGAACATATAAAGGACATGCGCCCATTTGGGATTTTCACAATAACAAATAATTTTATTGGGAAAATATTTTGCTTATGAATGTGGAGAGGATGATAAAATATAAAAACATCAACCAACCTCAGTCCACATATCTGACAATATCGAGAACCATTTAGAAATTTAAGTTACATAGTAACAACAATATTAGTAGTGAATGAATCAAATTACTTCAAATAAAAAGTGTAAAATAATATATTTAGATTTTGTTAAACAATTAACGAACAAACTTTTCGAAATTTATAAAAGTAATTTGAATATTATCAAATTTTAAATTTATAAAATATTGTAAATTTTAAATTCAATTACAACAATAATTTGAATAATATAATAATTATACTAGTATGGATGTTTTTAATTTAATATTATCAAATTATTTAGATAAAAATTAACAGAAACATAATTATAAAAATATCAAATTTTCATGTTTAGTGTTTATATTAAAAATAAATAAATTAGAAAAATTATAAACGATAAAAAAAAACTGATTGAAATTGTGATTTTTCATGTAAAAATTAAAATAACTTAAATTTTAATTTGATTGGCTAATTGATATGGGGGATTGTATGCCATCTTTCGTTATTGGCTTACCGTAAAACAATTTTAATTTTGCATACACTCCTCCTTTTCTTTACAAAGGTAATTGCTTGGGTAGGTCACGGGTCAGTCCACTGGACTGATGCAGGGACCCCTGGCACTTGGGATTTTGGGCATCGTTTAGAGCTCATGAAGGAGATAAGTCCAACAATAACAACAATTTAAGGGTTAAAATGAATAATTATCCAACTTTTAAACTTGAGAAGCCCAGTAGTACAAGGGCCTTCTACCATTTTCACATATTGAAGTCATAAAACTACCGCCAATAGTTTACGAATACTCAAATCAAACCAATTATCATTCGAAAGGGACTTTCATTTCTAAACAGAGCCCATTCTAACTTGAATGTCAATTAACCCTCCCAAAGAAAAAAAAAAGGGAATGTCAGATAGACTTCCAACAGTTATTTATTAGATGGAGATAGATTTTCCTGAATAAGACTATATAATTTGCATCTATATTTAAGGACAATGATTTTCCAATAAATCGGTTGTTCCTTGGCATGCATAATGACCCTAGCAAATTAACTACTTGCAACCCTGACATGTGTAAACACTTAGATAGACAGCCTGGGTTTTTTCTTTTTTATTATTTTAAATGGCTCATTAAAATTAGCCAAAAGCCAACATCACAACCAATTACAGCCCCAGAAGTTGCTCCAGCAGACAATAACAAACCCAAAATCAATAACAATTTCATAGCAAAACAACTCAGAAATGCTCTTAGAACATAGTTTAACTACTTGCCTAAGGATGAAACGAAATTATATAAACTGCAAACTCCTTAACCATGACATCTGGCAAGGGAGTTCTGTATATCATAAAGCTCTCAAGTATGGTAATTAGGCTATACCCATTACTAAAATATATTCATCTAAAATTGCAGGATCTAACATCAGATAATTAGTGTACTTATTTTTGTAGGAACACTACAATTCAAAAGAGCTTCCTCATTAGGAACTGAAATTTCCCTTCCATGGTTTAACAAACAGCAAATAACCCATTTTAGTCCCCAGAAGTAGCTCACCTCCCCCTCACTTGGGATTCCTAAGAACAATTATCGCTGAATCTCCTCGGAGAAACATCTTGCTTATGAATCTATCCTTGTTGACCGGCATTGCTTTTTTCTTGCCTTTGCCTGTCTTTGGTACCTAAAACAAAACAATCCCTTGGAATTTAATACACAGAATGTTAAGACGATGATAAATATAAAATGAGTTTTGTATAGAACCAACCAACCTCAGTCCACATCTCCCTAACATTCTCAAGAACCATGTTGCAGTGCCGATCAAAGGCTCTGACACGACCAAGAAGTTTCTTGTTGTTCCGACAATTAATGAGAACCTATAGGGATTGTCTGTTAGAATAATTCAAAATAATTTAACTCAATCAACATATGTGAACTGCAAAACTTCACATTACCTGTGTGTTATTTTTCACACTCATCAAAAGCAATGAAAGGGGTCCAGTGTTAAACTCCTCCTCCTCATTCTTTCCACCCTGTAGCAACAAGAACACAAAGCGTGTAAGAACAACAAACCAGTTAATATAATTTTAGGAACAATAACTTAACACTATTCTAAGCAAAGTTTCCAAACAATGAAATCAGTTATTATAACTTTCAGGGAAAAAGAGAGCATTAACAACATATTAGAACAAGCCGGTGAAAAAAAAACATCATCATATTGGAACTAAAATTCAAAAAGAAACTATTTCATATAATTCTTCAGATTGCTCAAATATAACAATCTAATATGATACTCATAAAACATACAACGCAGATACCTAAAGGGAATTCAAGAAACAACAAAACCAATTGATTATTCGCTTGATGTCAATATTTAAAAAGAAAAAGAAAAAGACAACATTAGATCAACAACTATTCATGACTATTGTCAACACTAGCAGAAATTCTTAAAACAACTGCAGGGACTGAACTTTAAAACATTTGATACAAAGTATCCAGCCATTTCTATCACACCAAAGAAGAAAAAATTAAAGCAAATAAATAACGGTAAACAAAAGACCAGGAATGAAGAATATCTCACCTCTTCCTCCATAGGCCGACTACGCGCAAAAGGAACAAAATAAAACAAATACAAACCATAGTTAGTATTTGGCAAATAAAAGGCCCGTTAGGAACATTCTTTCAAAAAACAAAATGAACAAAAGGGTACCTCATCTTGAGATTTATTAGCACTTTTAGAGATTTCCTTAACAAAGATGCTGAAAACAGAAGCAACAAAAAGAAACAATCAATTGAAAAGGAAAAAAAAAATTATAATTAGACGAACAAAATAACAACTAAAAATGACAATTATTGAGTTTTAGGTGAAACAAAAGATGCAGCGCAAAAGTACAAAAGGGGATCTTAGCTTTACAAATAATAGAAGAAAACACTACCCTGTCAGACGAGCAAATAAATAACAATATCAGGTGGTGGATCCATGTTAAATAGAGTAATACAACTGCCACCAAATCAATAATTAGAACAAATAATTGTTACATTTACATTTCCATTATTTTTATGACTTTCAAAGTTCGAAGATAGGTCACTACTATTTCCTCTAATAGCAAAAGATGTGAAACAAACAATTAAAATCCTAATAACCAGGCATGGAAAATATTCAGAACTGTTTCCGTTCAGGTTGCAGAAAGATTACAACATAACTAAACTTAAATTTAAACAAAAAAGGAAATGGAAAAATGAATCGGGAGCCAAACCCTAACTCTTGTGGGATTCAGATTCAGTCTTAGTTGTTTGGAAACACTATCTTTCTCCAATATCAACATTGAATAGCATACCAATAGACTTATATTTATCAGTATATAGAATGAAGCCTCCTCAGTTCAGGTCTCCAAAAAAGTTTCCGCATTAAAAACCTCGGAAGAATGAAAATGTCATATTCGTCATCATCAGAGGCTAATCAAATTATTTAGGAAAACAAATAAATTTGATATCATGGTGAATATTATGCTATAAAATCATATTCGTCAAAACCCTAATTACAGAGAAATTGAGTGATATATATCTTCGGGTCAGGTCTCCATAAGATTCCGCAATGTGTAATTTCTCGGAAGAACGAAAGTTATAAGTGTAAAATCATCATCATTAGAGACGTGTAAATGCTAAGTATCATTTAACAAAAAATGAAACCAAAGGAAAGAACAAGGAAGCATGCCTTGAATTTAAACACACTAATAATAACAGAGAAGAAGCAGAAACTTACCAGAGATTTAGTCTAAACCAGAAATTGATTGAAGAAGTGAAGAACGATAATGGAAAACTGAAGACAAAAACGGAGGACTGAAGAGGAGCTGCGCTTGACGGACAGAGTAATTGGCAGAAGGAGATGAAACGGTGCTATTGCTGCGGCCTGAGATCGTGACCGTTTACTGGTGATGAGCGGGGTGGTGGTGAGCAGCTGCTAGAAGAGAGGAGGAGAAGCGTTGCGTTTAGGTTTCCGTAATTTGCGCCTTTTTCTCAATTTCATCTACTTTTAAATTTCTAATATCAGGCCCAAAACGGTGTAGTATCAGAAAATTGGTAAGTCAAAAAATTAACTGGTATTTAACCGACTGTATACGTATTTTATTAATGTCCTAGATGATTTGGGTGTTGTATCAGGTTGCTTTTTTTATTGGAGGGGGTATTTCTAATCATATTCCTTTTTTTTTTTTAAAGAGATTTCTAATCATTTTCTAATCATTGCATTCACTTTATTAAATAATATTTTGCTATATATATTCTATTAGTATTAATAATATTAATAGTTTAGGGTAATTACGTTTAGCCATTTTAAAAAAAAAAATCATTAAAATATCCTCAATGTAGTTTAAAAACTTATTTGATCTCAATTATATAGGGTAATTTTCATCCAAAGTACTTGAATTTTAGAGATTCTTTCACAATGGTATCTAAATTTTAAATTCTTACACTAAAATAGCTGAACTTTAAAAGAATTTACAAAGAAATTATTTTTTCAAGTTATCAAGTAAAGTGTCGGTTATTTGTTGACGTTGCAGCTATTTGAACCATTGTTTTCATCTTCCTTCTCAAACCAAGAAGAACCAAACTAAAATTCTCCAAAAAAAAAAAAAAATAGAAAAAAAAAATAATAATTCTTCAGCTTCCTCACCACAAACTTCTCCTCTTCTGCTCACCACGATAGACCACCTCTAACACCATCATCCCCACTGCCGCCACTCACTCCTCCACCACAACCACTATCACAACCACCATAACAAGCAGCAAACAACCCAAAACCAATTCTTAGCAAAATAAAAAACAATCGGTTGTACATGATATAGTCTCCTCTCTTGACCTATTCGCTTTTCCAAGTTTGAAAGTTCCAAATCTTGGGAATTCTAAGCCTACTCAAGACAATGAGAAGGAGAAATTTGGTATAGATGAGAGTGAGAGTCCTTTGTCGGTTGTTATGAAGAATTGATTCATGAGCAGAAAATTAAAGATTCATTTTTTTTTTTTTGGGCTGTGGTGGTGGCAAGGATGGTGGTGTGGTGATTGGACATGGTGAGCAATAGAGAAAGGAAGAGAGAAGAGAAGTTTGCGGTGAGGAAGCTGAAGAATTATTATTATTTTTTATTTTTCTATTTTTCTATGAAAAATTTCAATTTGGTCCTTCTTGGTTTGAGAAGGAAGATGAAGGCAAATTTCAAATTGTCCCATATAGTTGTCACATCAACAAATAACCGGCATTATATCTAGTAACTTGCAAAAAAGAATACTTTGCAAATTCTTTCAAAGTTCGGCTATTTTAGTGTAAGAATTTAAAGTTTATGTACGTTTATGAAAGAACCTCTAAAATTCAAGTGCCTTAGATGAAAATTACCCCTATAGTAAGTCACCTCAATCAAGTATGGAATTCAAATTAACTCATTAAAATGTACTCAAATTCAAGAAATCAAAATTCTGAGTTAATTAGGATATATTATAATTGGTTCTAATATTAAATTGGAATATAATACTTATACTAACTCCTAATTAGTATATATTTTTAATACTAATATTATTAGGATTATTATTTATTAATTAATTAATTTAGTAATTTTATAAAGACGTAATTATTCTTAAATAAATAAAAATATGAGAGTATTTTTGGCGAAACCAATATTTCCCCATTCATACACTTATATATGTTATAGAAAACTAAATCATTCCACTTAAATGGGCTTTAAAAGAAAATAGTTTTGAAAAAAAAAATTGAAGTTAAAATTTTTAAAAATAGCCCGTTATCAATGTATTTTATTCTTGTAGATTCAAAAATTTTCTAAGTAAAGTGATTTGTCAACCTAAAAACACAAAATCAAAACAAGAGAGAGTAGTGAGATATGTGGAAATTTTGAGGAATTAGAGATAAATAATGGGTTGATATAGGAGTAATATTGAGAAATTAAAATCCAAACCTCACCATTTTTGTTTTTTTTTTTTAAATAGGAAAAACTATTATTTTATTATTGAGGTTTGGCTGATTGATAATTTTACTACTACTATTTGACATAATTGCTCTCATAGCTGAAATGTTTGGCGTATTATACAATTATACCAACACGCCGTTAGTTTTTAACGGTTTCTGTTAAATTTGAAACGATGACTGAAAAAAAAAAGAGGAACAATTCTAATTCCCAAATTAGCCTTAGGCTGAACTCTTTTTGTTTTTTTTCAGTCAAGAACTCAAGAACAGCACACACTGCAAAACTCAAGGTAAGCAATAGCACACACTGCAAAACTCAATAACTTAGAATCAAGCCAATCCGAAGGCAAACTAATAGTGATTTCAGAGCCTGTCTTCCGATAACCAAACCACTTTGGAATATTATTGTCTGGGATGCAAAAACATATCAACGGAATTGAATGATATTCCTGAAAAAACAAAAGGACCAATCAACTTATTTGAGAACACAAAAAGTCACTTTAGAGAACTTAAACAAAAAAATTTCAGATAGTTGAATTCCATAATTGCTTTTGTACTTCTCATATGAAATTTCCTATTTTCTATTAGCTTACCTTTGATTATTTCAAGCCTGTAATCTGAGCAGCCATACTTCCTTTTCGGTTTTAGTTCAACTGAAAAATTTCCATTTCTCATTCTGTTATAACTCTGATGAACGTTCTACCATTCATCAATGAACATCCATCGAATTTGTTTCATTGCACCACCTAAAAGGTCAGAAATGTCTTCAAGCTGAGCACTGGCAACGGAATACCAGAATCGTCGTTTTGGCCTGATGTGAGAGTCCGAGTAAGAAAAGTGAGCCAATTTAGACTTATCCAAGAACTGGGTTTTGAAGGGGATAATTACATATTTAGTATTTTTTCTAATAATATATTCAAATTTGGTGTGGGAATGAACAAAATTACGAATTTGGTGTGTTTTGACCGGGGAAATTTTCAACCGCGCCAGTTGAAATAGCGCAGAGGCTTATTGTGCCAGTCCAAGAAGCGCATTCAACTTATTGCGCCACTTGAAGAAGCGAGATGAATTTTGCCTGAAACTTTTGAACCCTGTGAAGCCATGTGGCAGGATCTGGTGGCATTGCGCCAATTCAACTGGCGAGAAGAATATTGTCAGAATTGTTTGCAAATTTTGTCGAAACAATTTGAAATAGATGAAAGAGATGAAGCCACGTGGCACTACCATGGCATTGCGCCACTTCAAGCGGCGAGTTGATGTCCATAGCGCCATGTGAAGCAGCGCAATGAGCTGGGTGCAGCAGCCTTTTCCATTTCCTTTTCCAGCATATCAAGCTGAGATTTTATATT
>CATIWJ010110929.1:0-18872 GCA_949640765.1 Croton laevigatus
CTAATACCAATACAAAATAATAATAAACAATTATCAACCCTTTACAACACTTACTTTTTCACCAATACCAATACAGAAATAATAATAAACAATTAAACCTACTTACCCAAAAAGGAAACGTAAATAATTGAAAAAATTTGCTAAAAATGAAAACGTAAACAATTGAAAAAATTGGAGGTAGTATATATTAGTAGGTTTCACATATTTAGATATGAGAATCTTCTCAGGATTTGGGATGTGGATCCCCACGGAGTGGGGAGTATATAATACATCTCTACTCTATTTTCGCTAATAGAGTATACCATGCCCATCACTTGTCTTATGGAAGAAATAATAGAAATTTCCGAGTTTCAATGAAGAATAGGGAATCCTCGCCATGCCCATAACCAAACATTAAGATATGAAATTATTAATGATTTAGAAGAAATTACGATTTCACACAAAAAAATTCTACTAAAAATCTGTATAACACTATAATATAGCAATTGTTCAGTAATGGATCAGTGTCGAAATCCAGCACCAGTATTTTTTCAAAAAATATTTTATGAAGCGAAAAAAACTGTCTTAACGGCAAATGAAAATTTATACTATTTACAATATATATATATATATATATATATATATATATATATATATATATTTATGTGTAAAAAGCGCAAAGATTTTAAAAAAAAATTGTGAGGCACTGAATCAATCGAGCATATGCTTCTCCAGGCAGAAGTAGATTCTATTTCCTCCCTCCACTGCCTTGCACGCCTACGCAACAAACACATTCCTTTGTTTTTCATTGGCGCCTTCTGCTCGCTAAATTGAAACATTCTAACTCAAAATTATAGGGTTTACAATAACATATATCTCGGAATCTCTCGCTTTCGGCGATGGAATCGATACAGAGCCGAGTAGAATCATGGATCAAGGACCAAAGAGCCAAGATCCTCAAGGTTTCGTGGATGCCATTGCAGTGGAAAATGAGATGGCCGCCATGGATTAACAATGACCGAGAACACCGGAAGAAAATTCAACAAGAGTATGAACGTAGAAGGAAGCAACTCCACGATCTCTGCCATACTCTCAAGGCTGAGTCCGTCTCTGATTTGCAGGAGATTCTTTGTTGCATGATCTTGTCAGAGTGTGTTTATAAGGTAATACTAATTAGTTATAGATAATTATGGAGAAGTAAATGTTACAATTAAAAGCAAATGGAGTTTTGGATAGTTTTGTGTGTTGGGCTCTAGAATAAAACTTTACTGTGTTTTTTAGGTTGTAGCATAGGACAAAGCTTCGCACTCGCTGCCCAGAATGTTATATTCATGGATTTCCTTCTTTCTTTCTTTCTCATTTTTTTTTTTAACAATGCCGAGAAAGAAAAAATTTGATAAAACATACATGCATCCCCAATGTTATAACATGAATGTCTCTAAAACTATCTAATGAAGATTCCAATTAGCCATTTACAATAGGCCAGTGAACTTCTAAGTTCTAAATGCTCTTCATAATGTGCTTAATTGATGTACACAAAATATTTTTTTCCCTACATCATACGATCTCTTGAAAAACTTCTGATACCAAGAAGGTTCTGTTCTGCTTACATAAATTAAAACTGTTTTTCATTTACTTATGATATTTACTCTTCATGACATGGCAGAGACCAGCAACTGAAATGATTCGTGCTGTGAACAAATTTAAGGCTGACTTTGGAGGGCAAGTTGTTTCTCTGGAACGTGTACAACCCTCTTCAGATCATGTTCCTCACAGGTTCTTTACACTCTTTACTTACCTTTCATTGATCGCTGACCAACAGAAGTCATTATTAGCGGTCATAATTCTAGGCTGATTGTTTTCATTGCTTTAGTTATTCAAATTATTTGATATCTTCAGATGCAGAAATTAACAGTATGTATTGTTAATGGTTAATTTATGATGAAGATTTGATTCGTACATGTATTAATTCTGAATACAATTCGAGGTGTAGATTTGGTTTCTTCAGCGATGATATCAGAAACTGTGTTACAATGGTATTACAAACTTCAAGAGAATTAATCAAGGGAACAAAAAACAATTTGCAATAGGATATTGCTTTACATTCCCAGCTAACTCATAATGCATATTGTGATATTTGATTTAAGACATCTTTCACTTTGTATTTTTTTAACCAAAATTTCACTTTGTGTTAATATCATAGTTTACTTGCATTTCGTATTGCTGAAGGTACCTATTGGCAGAAGCAGGTGACACACTTTTTGCTTCATTTATTGGGACAAAACAGTACAAGTAAGTATTACGGATATTCTATGGTTCTGCTTTCCACAGCTTTATGAATTTATAACTTGAAAATTGTGATCTTTCCCTCTTCCAATCTAATTTTATTATCAGGGATGTTGTGACCGATGTAAATATACTGCAAGGTGCTATATTTCATGAGGATGTTGCGCATGCTGCGCAGATGGAAACTCACCAATCACCACAATGTGAAAGCCATAAGGTGAATGGGGAAGGTCAGTGGAATCCCCTCGAACCAAGGCCAAAGAAAGTGAAAGATCAGCCTAAGCCTGCTGCTCATCGAGTACGATAGCTTTCTGTTTCTTGCAACCTATTCGAATGTGATGTTATTGTATGTGTCTTTAAAATTTGCAACTGTTTTACCTATGTTGTGCTTCGAATTTATGTTTCCTTCAGCAAATGCAACTTTTTTAATTTTTAAATCATTTTCTTAGGGTTTCTTGGCTCGTGCTAAAGGGATACCTGCTCTAGAGTTGTACAGGCTTGCACAAAAAAAGAATCGAAAACTTGTGTTGTGTGGGCATTCACTTGGTGGCGCGGTAAGTTCGATTAGCATCCTTAGCTTTTGTGGAAACTACTGCTTTTGATCGATGGGTTTCAGGTTTTCTAATTTTCCCAATCTTTTGTAGGTTGCAGCATTAGCTACACTTGCCATACTAAGGGTTATTGCTGCATCCTCTCCTTCAAAAGAAGATGACAAGATTCAGGTTAAATGTATAACATTTTCCCAACCGCCTGTTGGGAATGCTGCTTTAAGAGAGTATGGCTACTTCCATAACTATTTCATGAATCAAAGATTGGAAGTTTAATTAACTAATTGGTTTGTTCTTTTCTTAATGACTAGAAAGTTTTAATTTGTTGTGCTTTATCTTTCTTGGTTGCCTCTTCAGTTATGTGCACAGAAAAGGCTGGCAACGGCATTTTAAGAGCTATTGCATTCCTGAAGATTTAGTGCCTCGAATCCTTTCTCCAGCTTATTTTCATCATTACAATGCTCAGCCTTTGTCAGTGCGTACTGAGGTTGAAACTACGAGTCAATCATTTTCAAAACATGAGCAATGGATAGATAAATCAAGGGCACAGAAACAAAAGGAGACAGAGGGCGAGCAGTTGGTTCTTGGTTTAGGTCCTGTGCAGACTTCTTTTTGGAGACTTTCAAGGCTTGTTCCTTTAGATGGTTTTAGAAGACAATTAAAAAAATATACAGGAAAACAATTTGATCCCAGAGAAAAATCTGCAATGACTAATTCTGGGGTGTTATCTAGAATTGAGGATGATGATGCAGCTGAACCTCAGCCGCTTGAAATCCAAGAGGGTTCTGATGGCATATCTCTTAAAGTATTATCTGACACCAATAATGGGGCATCTGATGAAGTGATGAATGAAAAATTAGACGAAAAAGGTAATAGTGAACATGGAGAGAGAAGAAATTGGCATGGAGTACCTTATTTACCATCATATGTCCCATTTGGACAGGTAAGAACATGAATGTAGTTTATCTGTATTATTGTCTGTTTTTGAAAATGCAAACATGAAGGAGAACTGAAAATTTTGTTGAAATTCGGAAGCAGTAGAAATGTTCGCTCTTGCTCTAGCTGTTGAACACACAACCTGGAATATGTCATGCTCAGTATCTATGGCTGATATTTGTGCCTGAGGGATGTGGGTAGTGTTGCACATATGCAACATAATGTTTTCAATTGGCAAGTGGTCATAACCCAATGAAAAGCATTCAAAAGTTCATAAAGTCATAATGCTACAATGTCAATGAAATAACTTCTGAGGCTAGTTTAATGTAAGTCACATGCACACTATAATGCAGTTTTGTAAAGCTGAAATAACTGTTTTCAAGGGTAAATGTTGAGCATTGAGTAGTGGTGAATCTTCTAAACTTAACATTTCTTTAGAAACTCAATGATTAAGCATGTTTAGCTCAAGCTTTAAACCGGAATCATCTTTTCTAGTTAACTGAAGCTTTTAAGTGACTTATAGACTGTTTTTAAAGCTTCAAAGCCCTGGAAATTTTAATTTTAAAATTTAATGGAAGTGCTAAATTGCTAATGAAGATGTCATACACGCATAAGGCCACAATATGAAACTAGCTTTGAAGCTTTAAAGTGATCAGTTGATAGGCATTATTAACATCTGAAAAGTAAAGTCTTCTGAATTTGAATTTGAAGTGTTAAAGTGTTGAATTGCATTGTCAAAAACCGTCCTAAGTGTTGAATTGCTTTACCAAAAACTACAAGTGTGAAGGAATCACAAACACATTAGGCAATATGAGTCTATGCCAATATTAAACAATATGACTAATAAAATTATTTTGACAGAGTAATATACGTAACACTGATAAAACACAGAAACTACTGATAAGCATAACTCAAAATGAACAGTGATGACAGCAAATTCTGTTACTAATCTTCATTTGATCCTCACAAAACCTTATATATATATATATATATAATGTTGATCATCTAGTATTAGACCTTAATTTTATTTTATTCAGAATAGGGACATCTATGCTTTCTTTAGTACCTTTCCCTCGAAATATCTGATATTCTTCTTAACTGGGAAAATTAGTTTAATGTTCAACCAGTGTGTTAGTTTTGCCTTCAGTTATATGCTTGCTTGATGTTAGTTTTTCCTTCAATTATGTGCTTGCTTGAGACCATAAGTTCTTTGATAAGTTGCTATGGACGCTTTCTTAAAATAGTTGTCTTACTCTTATAAATGTGTGCTGACCCTAGCTTGTCTAACTATCTCTTGTAAATGTTAAGACCTCTACTATGAAAGTGAATCTGATTTCAATCTGATATCTTTTCAAAAGCTCATCATTCTAAAGTGATGATATCTTGTTTGTATCAGCTATATCTGCTGGGGAGTTCATCAGTCGAATTACTATCAGGAGCAGAGTATTCAAAATTAACATCGGTAAGCGTTTCTTTCACTTACCCAGATTTTATGTTTTGCTCTGGCTTTCTTTGCAATGAAAATTTAAATATTATGAACTGCAATATTTGGATCTCTCATTTGTTTGCTTTCTTTCTGGCAAAGACATTTTCAGGTCAGATCTGTGATTGCTGAACTAAGGGAACTATTTCAATCACATTCAATGCGTTCTTATCGGTCGCGATTTCAAAGGTGTGTATATTGTCTGTAGTCATTATCCTATTATGTAATTTTCACCAAACCATTTTTTACCTCTTTTGTATCTTTACATTTTCTGGTTCTACTAGTGCTACTATTTCCAAACTCGAATGTGCAAGTCTTTCTACCCAGGGTTTATTTTGCTTAAGTACTTGTTTTAACCTGAATTTGATATGAGACCCGTGATTGCAAGTTGCAACAATCGAACCTGAGTAAATGGGAAACCGTATCTAGCTATAACCTTCGAGTATATTAGGTTTATTAGCAACTTATAGAACTTGCAGTGTCTACAATAATACTAAATATTTCCCTGCCTGATGCCATCTCTTGGAGGTCAATTGGAATTTCTGTAGCTCGATTTTCATGCTTTCGTTAATTGCTACCAGCATGGAATGGTATCAGGCACCTGCTTGGTGCTTGTTTCTCTAAAAGCACCTCTGCATACGCTAACTAGGAATGATGTTTAATCAATAACGGGGACATGTGCAGTGACATGGAGTTGCTATACTTTGTTCAGTCGTATTACGTGTATTGTGATCATTTCTTGTTTTGAAATTATCAAGTTCATTCATAATTCTGAAAACAGGCATTATTTGTCAAAACCTGTATTTGAATATGAGATAATGTGCTTTTTAGAAATGCAACATGAGGGAAGAAATGATTGGGTGTTTTGTCAACTATTAAGAAGAGCTCAAGAATTTCATAAAATGTCTATGCTACCTACCGTATTTAGAATGTTGGGAATGAATAGGGTTATTGGTAGTTTGGGGTTTTGAAGATAGAACCATAAATTGAGAGTTTTCTTACAGTATTTAGGCCTAAATTTGTAGTTCATGTTTTCCCTCTTGTTAGAAATAGCTCAACTTCAATTCCATAGTGGGCATTTTCATTTGGACATAGGGTTTCCTTTTTTGCAGTTGCCTTTTTTTTTGGAAGAAAATTGGAAAATTACCCTGGTACCTGTAATGTTGTAGTTAAATGCCCATTCAAATATGAGTATCTTGAATTTTAATGATGTTTACGTTGCATAGATGATTGTAACTGAGCATCCCACATCTATTAGCATATGGAAGGGATGCAATAGGGTAAAGTGGAGATGTTATGATTCTTTATAGATTTCTAGGGTTTATGAGAGAATTAGAAGTAATTTAGAGAGAGAGGATTCCAAAAGAACATAAGATAGAGAGAAAGAATCAGGGAGAGAAATCTCAGAGAGAGAAACAGAATTAAGAGGGAGAAAGTTCGTTCATTCCATTAACAATGATAATTGATACAATTCTCTACAGTGTTACCCTTATTTATAATACCCTAAGTCGTCTAAAGTAAAACGCCCTCCTATTACTAAAATGTATTGTATCAATACCTTCCCCTCGATAACACAATCTTGTCCTCATGAATGAAAGAACTACTGATACTAATACAACAAACAAACAACAAAAACATAGCTTAACAATAACCAAACAGCAAAACATACTAGCTATACTAATACAAACATACTATACTATTCTTGAATTGCTGCTTATTATTTGTAGCATCAATCCACAACTCCATTATAGGAGTAGCTTCCTCATTTGAATCCTTATGCTCACACGCCAGGCTTCAGCAACTTTTTTTCATTTTCAAACACTGCTACCTTTTCAATGGAAGGCCTATATGATAGAGACGCAATAGGATTACAGCATCCTTCAAATTATCCAAGACCATACAGCTTAGGCCTTGTCTCCACCAATTTCCAACATGACAAAACAATTGAAAGAACCACTTCTTGTATTTCAACCACATCTCAAACTCAATAGCTTTTGGTTGTGGCATATAAAGCATTGGTTGTTTCTTTTTCAATCTTCACCGAAAATCGTCAACAATCAAAATCTGATCCTTATTTGAAGCAAGCTCTTCAAATCTGGACTAATTTGGTGTTGCTGGCACTGAACTTGTTCACAAAAATAGAAGTCATCACTGATTGCAGAAACCAGCTCTTTGAAAATGCCTTTTTATTCTTCACCACTAGTTTTGAATTCCTTGGTTGCTCGATTATTCTGAGTAACAATCACAAGTCCATGAACAACTATATCATTGACCAAAGTTCCATATTCTTCATCATCAATCCAGCTTGCTGGGGAGATGTCATTAACTTTCTGGTTCTGCTTGAGCTCCATCTTTTTCAAGATCCCACATTGCCTCGGCATAACCTTGGCAAGAGCTTAATAAAGCCCCTAGGCACCCTCCCCTTGCAAGCCTGTTTTCAAGGGTGAGTTCTACCTAGGTGGCCGATCTACAGATGGATCGTATCAAGTGGTATCAGAGTCAGCCCCATCTTGCAAGACCCAAGACTCAGAGTGGTGGCCTAGACCCATTAAATGGACAGGAGGTCCGAAGAGTAGGGTGCTTAGCCGTGACCAACGTGACCGTGACCACCCAGGAAGTTGGCTCTTCAAGTGTGGGGTATTGTTACAATCCCATATTGCCTAGGCATAACTTTGGCAAGAGCTTAATAATGCCCCTAAGCACCCTCCCCTTGCAAGCCGGTTTTCAATGGTGAGTTCTACCTAGGTGGCCAATCTTCAAGTGGTATTAGAGCCAACTCCATCTTGCAAGACCCAAGACTCGGAGTGGTGGCCTAGACTCGTTAAATGGATAGGAGGTCCGAAGAGTAGGGTGCTAGTTGTGACCAACATGACCATGACCAACATGGCCGTGACCAACGAGGACATTGGCTCTTCAAGCGTGGGGTATTGTTACGATCCCACATTGTCTGTTGGCAAGAGTTTAATAAAGTCCCTAGGCACCCTCCCCTTGCAAGCCGGTTTTCAAGGGTGAGTTCTACCAAGGTAACCAATCTTCAAGTGGATCGTATCACATCTTAGTTTTAATCGATTCTTGGAGTATTTTTGGAGACTACACCAGTCGTCGTATAAGTCGGTGGTGCTGACTTTGGAATGACATAATTGACCAATGGTACCGACAGTGGAACATTTGGAATTAATCGGTGGCAGATTAATCGATCGACAAACTGGAGGTTGGATCAGAGAAGATCCAGCAGTTCTGCGTTCATTCTGAACAGTTAACGCTGTAAATTGAAACTCTAGGGTTTCTGCAACATCTAGATCAATCACAACATGACACGGTGAAATTGGCATTGGACTGACCGGCTGATTGATCAGAGGTGAGATCGAAGAAGGTTCAGCAATTCCTCAAGTATTCTGCGCAATCATTTTATCTAGCAGCGTTTTGGCCTTTAAAATCTCAGCCAACAACTACAACTTTAGCGGTTCATCCATGGTAGCTATTTGTTGATCAGGACGTTACAAAGATTGTGAGGATCGTAACCTCTGGTACCAATTGTTGTGATTCTTTATAGATTTCTAGGGTTTATGAGAGAATTAGAAGTAATTTAGAGAGAGAGAGAGAGGATTCCAGAAGAACATAAGATAGAGAGAAAGAATCAGGGAGGGAAATCGCAGAGAGAGAAACAGAATTAGGAGGGAGAAAGTTCATTCATTCCATTAACAATGATAATCGATACAATCCTCTACAGTGTTGCTCCTATTTATTATACTCTAAGTCATCTAAAGTAAAACACCCTCCTATTACCAAAACGTATCGTATCAGAAATTAGAGGGCAGAACTTCTAGGTCATTGACACTTTATGGGTTTTTATAGATATTTTGCTGCAACATTCACAAATGAACATCTTCCTATTGATTCCCCTTGATATATGGCCCATATAGTTTCCCTCTCAACTTTGTGCGCCTATTCAATAATTCTATTAAAGAATACAATGACAACAAAGCGTCAAAGCCTTGATCCCAGCTAATTGGTTTGGCTAGACAAATCCGTTCTTTTCATTCTGATCTGTTCGCAGAATGATCTTTTCTAAAGTCAAGAAAAGAAACAATAGATGTTTTAAGTCAAATTCCTTCCATGTGGTTCTCTCTTTTGACACCCTCCACCACCATCAATGCTTCAAATTTAAAAACCAAGGCTCGTGGAACTCTTTGCAGAACATGTCCAAACTGTTGCAGAAGTCCACTCATTTTTTGTCCAACTTATTCTATTTTACTTTTCTTAATAATTGACTGAAAAACATATCTTTATTATTCTATATTCTTCAAGTATTTATACAAGATGACTATATCTGTTTATGGTAAGTTAATTATACAAAATATAATTACAGGAAATCAGCCCCTAAATAAGTGTTTAGCTATATATGCTAAGTACTTTTTCTTGGATGCAGTCATTTCTAATCTTGTATAACAACCATCCATCTCAGCATCCTTATTTTTGCATTATTCATCTTATGATCGTGGATATGATGGCTATTCGGGGGTCACAGTCATAAATGATCGTACAAACTGGTTTTAGACTATCTCAAGCGAAGATGAACAGGGGACAAGCTACTGAATTGCATTGAGTGGAGTCCAACATGCTACTTAATATAGTTCTTGTTGCATTCCGACAGTGTTTCAAAAGTGGCTGTTTTTTTTCGTATACTTCTCACAAATATTAATTATCATGAGTGTATATGCAATTCCTTCTTCTCTCCTACATAGGCTATCTTTTTTTCATTCCCACCTGTACAGGTTATAATTATTTGGCGAAAATAGTGCATTCTTCTGATATTTGAAATAAAACAAAAGCACTGGTGTCTGGATAGTTTGATTTTATTTTAAGTTAAGAGTTTGATTTCAATCCAGTAATCAACAGCTTTGTATCAGTCTTGAAAATTGTATGTATGTGTATGCAATTATAGATAGTCTTTATAAATATAAATGGCATGAAATATTTTATCTTGCTACTGTGCAGAATCTATGAAATGTGCATGGATGATGGTGCTTCACCTTTCCCCGGAATGGAGCAACTGCCTCAGTTTCTGCATTTACAGCAATGGCTTGGCCTTTCAGTTGCAGGAGCTGTAGAGCTTGCTCAGATTGTAGAGTTGCCAGTTATTCGCACAGCCACATCTATTGTTCCTCTTGGATGGAGTGGTGTTCCTGGTGAAAAAAATGGTGAACCTTTAAAAGTAGATATCACTGGTTTTGGATTGCACCTTTGTAACCTGGTCCATGCTCAAGTCAATGGTAACTGGTATTGTCCTTTGTCTCATTTTCCTATTTATCTTTGAGCATCTACTATGGAGTGTGCATTGTGTGAATTCAGTTACTTCTCAAGTTGCTTTTTTCAAAACCCTGAACTTGTTCATATATGGTTTTGGATATATCCAAAATGTCATTTTTCATCCATTGGGTGGCATTTTAGATGCAGGCTACCTGAAAGGGATCATTCATTATACTTCCTAATCTTTACCTCATAGCAATATAAAAAAAAAAAAAATTCTAGTCACTGGAGCTCTGTTGGCTTTTTGCCGTATAAAACCCGTATTAAACGTGGATCGGCGAACTTTCCATTTTTAACTCCAAAAACCGTTCTAAATAAACTGAGCCCTTTAAAACTCAAAAATACTTTGGTTTTCTGTATAAAATGTGGATCGGTGAACTTTCCGTTTTAAACTCCAAATATAATTTGGTCGTGATCCTCCTTTCTAGTCGCAACATCGGTCGATGAATCAGGTTCCCAGCTTACTATTAGAAAATAAATTTTTGTTGAATTTTCTTATACAATTATAGCTTAATGATTGCTGGCAGTAACTAATTTCTTGGTAGCTTCTTAATTCTTAGCAGTCTTAACATTATTTTATCTTAAAATTATATTTAGTTTTAGTTAGATTGATTGTTTTGTTGCAATATTTGTGAGTTATAATGATAATGCTGACGACGACGATGATGATGATGATCATGAGAATGGTGGCTGAGGTATTGTATTTTTTTATTTTCTCGAAAGAGTAGTTGTGGTATTGTTGGTGGTGGTGAATTTGATATTTAGTTTAATGCATTTTGGATTTGCTTATGTGTTTTTAGTTTGATGTATTTGGAGTTGGTTATGTTTATTTTGTTTAATGTATTGAGACTTTGTTATGTTTATGAAGTTTGATGTATTTTGGACTTGTTTACGTTTATTTAAATTATGGTATTTGGAGTTGGGCTTGGTTATCTATTTAGTTTAACGCATTTGTGTTTTGTTATGTGTGTTTTTTAGAAGAGTGACTTTGTTATTTATGTTATTTGGAATTGGATTAATTTTATGCAATTTTTAATATATTATTGTCATTATGAGATTTTATATATTGAAAATTTGAAATAGGTATTGAATTTGAATTGCCAAATTTTTAAGCCTTTTTTTGAAACCGAAAACGTATAAAACGCGTATAAGTTCGTATTTGTTTTATATACGTCAATGCTTTATTATCCGAATATTTGACCATTTTTTTCAAGATGGAAACCGAATTAAACACGAACGTTACACTGCCGTTTTATTCCCGTCCCGTTTTTTACCAACAGAGCACTCGAGTCAACTACTTGATTGGGCGCTACCATACCTTTTTGCACCATATCATTTAGTGAAATGTGGGTAAAACTGCTGTTATTATAAAAATACTGCTCAGGAAAACAAATTTGAAAAGGTTTGGGGGTGGGGGTGGGAAAAAGGAGGTCTGGCTGAAAGTGAAGGTAGAGCTTAATTCTTTATCTATGCTTATGCCTTCTGCTTCTAGGTGTTCAACTACTGTGGAGTCATTTCCTCCAGCACCCAGCTACACTGCAGGTCATGAAGTAAAGCCAGAACTGCAGAAGATAAGGGTTTTGGTTGGAGCTCCTCTGAAACGACCACCAAAGCATCCAATAGTGGTGGATCCCTTTATGCCTGTTTTCACTTCTATTGATTCAGATACTGATAAAGTCAATAGAGACCACAGGCATAATGAGAAATTTCTCCGTCCAGAAGGTTTGAATGATCTTTGCATTTTTTGTACGAGTGATTTCGCTACTGTCTCTAAGGAGGTCCACCTAAGAACTCGTAGGGTGCGGTTACTTGGCTTTGAGGTAGTTGTGTTCTCAATTCCAATTTTAAATTGTATTTAATTTGTAAATTTCATGTCTTTATGACTCTTTTATATTCATCAGGGTGCTGGTAAAACATCTCTTTTCAAGGCAATCATGGGGCAAGGAAGATTGACCCCTAATACCAATTTTGAGAATATGCATGTAGAGGCTGATGTTCAAGAAGGCATTGCTGGTGGTGTGTGCTACGTTGATTCAGCTGGTGTAAATTTGCAGGTATACATTATCTTTGATAGAACATAATTAGTGCCATAACTTGATCACAATATTACACAAATTTTTTTGGTTACACAAAGAATATTTATGTCACTTAGTGCCTGCTACATATATCAATACTTTAACAGTTTAACTAAAGGAATGCCCATTATAATGCAAAAGCTATCATTTTCTTTTTACTTCCGCCACTGTCTTTGTGACCACAATATACTGTGGTCTCTTCCACCACCATTACCCTGCACCCATGCCACTATCAATCGTACTGTTACCATACAGCCACAGCAAACTAAACATAGAAGTTGTCACTAGATTGCTGAAATTTTGTTCCATCTGCCGGACATAATAATGGAGTGTCATCATATCACATTTCATTGAACTTTTTGCTCCAATTATATTCTTAGACCTACCATTTTGTTACATCCTGCCAAACATAACCTTGATAAGATCCTTTTCTGTAATTTATACTAAAAAATGATGTGCAGGACCGTATTGTTTATTGAATTATACTAGCTTCCTTCCAACAATTGCAGAGTTCATGTAAGAATGCTTTGTTAAAGTAAAGTCTCCTAGCCAATATATAAGAAGTAAATGTATGCAATCTTGTCTTTGTGGAATATAGATGCTCTAATAGAGATTTCATGCTGACACTAATGGTTCAAATTAGAAGGTGAGATATGAAGATGGTGTTGAGAAAGCTCTTCTTGTGAATTCTTAGCCTGTGTTGGTTATATATTTGTTTGTGAATAATTATTTTCTAACATGGATGTAAATTTTTTTTGTCTTCCATTTCCCATTTTTTCTTTCATTCACCAAATTATTTTCAGGTATTTTTACCCTTTCCTGTGTTTCTGTTGTATATTGTAGGAGCTGAATAAGGAGGCCTCTTATTTCAGGGATGAATTGTGGATGGGTATTCGTGACCTTAGTAGGAAAACAGATTTAATTATTCTTGTGCATAATTTGTCTCATAAGATTCCTCGAAGTAATAACCCAAATGGATCACTGCGACAGCCAGTTCTTTCACTTCTTTTAGATGAGGCCAAAGCTTTAGGAATTCCTTGGGTTCTTGCCTTAACAAATAAGTTTTCTGTCAGTGCCCACCAGCAAAAGGCAGCCATTGATGCTGTATTGCAGGCGTATAAAGCATCTCAATTTAACACAGGATATGTGAATTCCTGTCCTTATATAATCCCCAGTGCTGCAGGCAGTGCTTCTTTGTCATTGGCTGCAACTGATAGAGATTCTAGTGAAAGTATGGGTGCCCAAAAACTTATTTTTGCTCCACTTAATCTTGTACGGAGGTCGTTTCAGAGGAGGGAGACCATTTTTCCAATTGAGGGTGTGAACTCCCTTTGTCAGCTTGTTCACCGTGTGTTGCAGAGTCAAGAAGAGGCGGCTTTACAGGTAGACTTGATTAAGCATTTTTCTGAAGATAACCTATTTATGCCAAGTACAGTAGCAACTTATTACTTAATTAGGACAAGTACCGGTTTCCACCCTTGTTAACTGACCTTTTTTGGTTGAACTTCATGTGGTTGCTAAATTTAAAATTTTTTGCATAAAAATCTCAATTTTGTGGCTAAAAAATGCTCTTGTTTCCAAATTTTGATCAGAATTTTTATGTGGTGTAGGTAAGGAGGTGTTATGGCATAGCTTTATGCACAGAACATGGGTTAATTTTTCAACAAAAACTGGGGAATGTTGATTTTATTAAACACAAATTAAGATTGAGTGATTCATTTCATTAATTTGAAGTGGTTGCTTTATATATTTTGAGTCTGCTGAAACTGATAATTAAGCTTCAAATACCTGAAAGAGACAGTATTTGATAATCAATGAGTGAACTTAAATTTCTTTCTTAACATTAGTTGTGCATAGTTAATTTTGGTCAGGTCTGTTCAATGTCAACTCTCATCTTCTTTTGAATCAATATTATTTGTTTTTAGCACCTCCCTAAGTATCCCCAGCATTGACAGAAAGTGTGGGAAAACTGTTTGTGCATGCTGCAAAGCTCTCGTGTAATTCATTAGCTCTGTTTATATCTCTGTATCCTTGTCATGCAACATCTTACATGTATGTAAAAGAGATTAAATCTTGCGTGTTGTTTATTTGATTGAAGGAACTAGCTAGAGATAGACTTTTGGCAGAGTTGGCACGGGAGAGTGCAAGGGAAATAGAAGCAAATCGAGAGTTGCAAGCCAAGGCATCTTCTTTGACAGCAGCAGCAGTGGGTGCTTCTCTTGGTGCTGGCGTTGGCCTGGTCTTAGCTGTTGTCATGGGCGCTGCCTCTGCTTTACGGAAGCCATGAAGGTTATTTTTCCGTCGTATATTTTAGAGGTGGAATTCTTGTAGCTGTAAATCTTATTTACTCAGTCTAGAAGCTTTGATAAAAATTGGCAAGCCATTTTTTTATTTGATTGTGTAAATTCATTGCAAAATCTTGTAGTTGCTGCTTGCTTGGATATGTAGAAGAACAATACTTGTATGGAATCTCATAAATGATATTTATTATTGAGAAACAGTGTTAATTAGGATTTGAGGAGCCAAAGCTTTTTGTTAGACGAAAAGGGTGATCAAGACTTGTTTTGTAGTTTTAATTATGTGGATGATTGACGGGACTTGTGCTTTTCTCCTTTAGGCTTATAAAATCACTTATAAAAATGTAGTTTTCGCTTTTTTTTTTTTAATATGAAAATAGCTTAAATATTCTCTTTTTGGCTTACAATAGTCACTTAAAAAAACAAAAAAAGCAGTATTTTGCTTCTTTTTTGAAAATAGCTTAAAACTAAAAAAATTAAGTCTAGACGAACATATAATGATTGGCTTTCAAGTTAAAAAAGAGCTTAAATTGAGCTTTTAAGCAATACCAAACACTTTTTTCTCAAAAAGCTTTAGTCTTTGTTTGTTAAATTTATAATAGTAATACCATGTTAAATCACTGATGGTGACATAAAAACAACAGAATTCCAAAGAGAGAAATTTATGACTTCTTAGCTCATTTAATTTGAAATTGGAAATACTCAAAAACGATCAAAACCAATTATGAATAACAAACAGAAAGAACGTGCATATAACTGAAAGAAGAGAGACTATGTCGAACAGCAGGAGAAACTATTTTGTTTAGTTCCATCCTTAACCAGACTGACTCGGTTAACGGTCAGTTCAGACTTGTATGAATCGGAGTTGAGAATTTTCCGGCTGACATTGTTATAAATCTCCCGGATAACAACTTCAAAAGCTGTCTGAACATTTGTAGACTCAAGGGCAGATGTTTCCATGAAGAACAAACCTTCTTCTTCTGCGAGGTTTTTGCCTTCATCTACGCTCACTTCTCTAATATTTTCCAAATCACACTTGTTCCCGACAAGCATTTTTGCCACTGCAGTATCACAATGTGCTGCAACAAACATTATTTGAAATCAAAATCAATCACAAAGTTGCTTTCCCGATAAATTCAGTTCTCAATTCGAATTAAAAAAAAAAAAACACTAAATGCCCAAATTAGCAAATAATTACACCACTTTAAAGAAAGAAGAAAGAAAGAAATGGCTGCTTACTGGTAAGCTCCTCAAGCCATCTTTTGACACTCTCAAAGCTTGTCCTTCTAGTAATATCATAAACAATGAGAGCCCCAATAGCACCCCTATAATAAGCAGAAGTAACAGCTCTAAATCTTTCTTGACCAGCAGTGTCCCAGATCTGTGCTTTAATTTCTTTCCCATCAATATCTACCACTTGGGTTTGAAATTCAACACCAATTGTGGCCTTGGAATTGCTATCAAACTCATTTCTGGCAAATCTGGATAGCAAATTTGATTTCCCAACAGCAGAATCACCAATTAGGACGATTTTGAACAAATACTCCTCACTTCTTTCTTGTTCTTGCTCATCCTTACCCATTGATTTGTTTTGATGATGGGACTTTGGTTTGTGTGGTGAGAAGTAGGGTTTAAGAGAAGGAAGAAGGCACAGACAGGCTGCGTAATTGGCGGGGTTTTATATTTGTAAGGAAATTGGGTGATGGGCTTGACTGTGTTTGTTTGTTTAGTTAGGAGAGTTTATAGTAAGTAGTGATTGATGTTCAGACAAGTGGTGGGGTGACCTTTCGGCTAAGCCTCTCTTTGTTTTTTTTTCGAGAAATATCTCTTCTTTATTTTATTTTTATTTATTTCCTTTTTTCAAATTCTACGTCCTTTCTTTATTTCTTTGATCTTTTTTAATCTCGTCGGATGTGGAATTAAAGGAAAGAGATTATGACTTGGGTCTGAACCGGATCTTTAGGTCAAATAATGTCAATGAAAAGAAAATAAAATAAAATAGTATGTAATAACCCTTTTTTTCTAATGAAACAAAATTTTTGTATACTGCTTTCGTACTGGTCAATTATTTATATTTTTTTTTATATTTTTTAATTTTTTATATTTTTATTTATAGTAAATTTGTAATTTTTTATTTTTTATTGGTATTGGTGAAAAAATAAATTTTTTAAATGGTTAGTAATTGTTTATTATTATTATTCATATCTAGGTATTGGTGAAAAATTAATTTTATTTATATTGATGAAAAGTGAATGTAAAAAAATAAGAAAAACAGAGGTAGTATATAAAATGTTAAAAAAATGGCGAAATTCCCATTTATGCTAACAACGTCTCTAATATTAATATATCATATATACAGGTTGGTAGTGGTACCTATTTAAGTGGGATTTGCAACATTTAATAATAATAATAAAAAATAAAAGTGTGATGTGTAAATAGCAGTGCAAGAGCAACAAAAATCCCTCCTCCTTAGATGAGTGAGTTTGCATACGTGTATAAATGTCTATATAAAAGAAAAGTAATGCAATATACAAAAATTAATTAGAAAGAAGCAGCAACAGGTCATGAACTATAGAGAGAAAGAGAATATTGGGGTGCAACGTTCAATCCTTGATCGGATGTTCGATTCTCACCGAATCTTCATGAAATTTCAATATATTACTCTACTCACCTAGCTCTACAAGGTGAATGGCTCCGTTTTTCAGATATGCTATCTCTATTGGTTAAATCTAAATCCTATATCTTTTTAATTATTATTCAAATTCATCAATTGGGTGAAGAGATATTTTGTGTAACTAAAGGATTTGTCTTTGATGATTGTTGTGAGCCTCTAGTTGAACTAGATAAAACTATTTCTATAACTCTTTAATTTATTAGCAAAAGATTTGAGCTGGACTCGGTCCAATGGTTTTTCCTTCACATCGGAGGGTTTTCCATGTAAATTTGGTGTTCTTGTAGTTAATTGATTATGTGTGCTTGATTATTATTATTATTGTCTTGTCCATTTGATTTACGCAAAGAGGGAAAAACATTAATCCAGGTTGTTAAATTGATTTTTGTTGCTCTTGAGATTTTTCCGATGGACTTTCCCCAACAAGTGGTATTAGAGCTTTGGTTATTGCGTTGATATTCTCTGTAAATCAAGATGGATAATAAATTGGTAGGCACTATGATTAAACTCAATTCGTTAAATTATGCAATATGGAAGATATTGATAAAGATCTTTTTGACATTATTGAGTTGAAATGTGTTAAACCAGCAACAAGAAATGAGATTGAATGGAAGTTGATTGATAGAAAAAAAAAAAAATCTGCAAATATCATACAGTTAGTTAAAATGAGTGTTATCAATCACATTGCTCGTGAAAAAGATGTCTATTCAGTTTGGAAGAAGCTAGAAGACATGTATGAATGCAAGAACGCATAGAACAAAACTTTTTTTATTAGAAGGCTTGTAAATTTAAAGTATAGAGATGGTGAGAGTGCTTCCGATCACTTAAGCAAATTTCAAAAAAGTTTGAACCAGTTAGTAACTGTGAAAATAGTGTTATATGATGAGGTGTAGGCACTATTTTTGTTGAGTTTCCTTGTTATGGTATGCACAAGGCCTGATATTGCTCATGCTGTTGAGTGGTTAGTTGGTTTCTCTCAAATCTGGGTAAAGAACACTGCAATGCAGTGAAATGGATTCTCAAATATCTTAAAAGCACTTCTAAAGTGTAATACCCGGAATCTAAATTAGTAGTAAATTCTATGTTTATTTTTAAATAATAATGGTAATAATAAAAATGATAAAAATAATAATAATAATTATAAGAATATATATATATATGTGTATATTTATATAAATGAAATAATAGTAATAATAAGATTAAATTAAATTTTAAAGTTAAGATAAGGTTAAGAAAAGTGGAGAATTAATGAAGTTGAAATTGGTATTGGATGATTGTAAGAATCGG
>CATIWJ010110967.1:0-19392 GCA_949640765.1 Croton laevigatus
GAATTCAGATCTACTTATCAACTACGTTGTGGCGTTCTTCTGACTTCGTTCCTCAAATCCTTCGATCATTAGCGTTCTTGCTTTGTTAAGCAACGGGTGTTATAGGGGGTGGATTTTCCTTCGTTATTGGATTCGTATCAAGGTGGAGAGGGTTTATAATCATCATCACTAGGGGATGAAGATGAGGAAGAGCAAGCAATGCCAAGAGCTTCATTAATCCTTCAAAGCCATTGAAAGAGCTTGTTTTGCTTTTGAAAAGCTTGTTCTGATTCTTTAGGATTGTATCTAGTCATTTGGAATTAAAAGAAGGAGATGAAGGAGGAGGAGGAGATTGGGAATGAGAAGAAGAGGCTCTTAGGCGTTTAGATTATCTACTTGTTGGAGGAGGAGGAGGAGGAGGAGGAAGCCTTGGTGCTCAAATCGAAGGCTTGTTGCCTTGGTACTCATAAGTGCCCTTGGAGATGATCCTTGAGTCCATAGTAAGGTGTGAAGAGATTGTTATGGGGGATTTTCACATCTATCTCAAGATATCTCTTAACGGTCTTATTTTCAAAATCCACCACATGGCTAGCAAGGTATAAAATGAGAGAAGAGACATTTGGGTTGGCTTTTGTTGACCTTTGAATGTTAAGGAGATGGTCAACAAAAACAGAAGCACCACAAAAGGGGTGTTGGTGTGAATGCAATAAAGAATGAAAATGTCTTTTTGGGAGACTTTATTGGTTCCTTTTTGGCAAGAATGCAATTGCTAATGATTTGATGAACAAGCCATAGGAGAAAGGTTTTTAGGGCAGAGGCCTTAGTAAGTTTTGTGTCATATACTTGGTTGGTCGATATGGCTTGCCAAGTGGAAAGCATTTGGTTCATCGTAAGGTCACTCATTTTTTAGATATTGCCTTGAAGAAAATGAAAATTTTTGGCAATTCTTTCTTTCGATAGTGTGTAAATGTTCCCAAAAATAGAAAAAGAGATGGAAGATACAAGGGTAGGTAGATGATCTTCATTTAAGACATGGGATGCTTAGAGGGTTGCAAGAATTTCACCCGTTAGGGTCTTGTAACTCGACATTTTGATGGAAGAGATGGCAAAAAGAGAGAAGTTTGTGAGTAATGTATTTATCTCATCCCTTACATCAATTCTTTCCAAAGCCACTTCATTGATGGTTTGAATGCTTATGAATTGCTTGTCGAATTGGTTCTTGAAATTCTTGAATTGTAGGGAAGCCATTGTGTTTGCGACTTGGTTAGGTAGGCTTCTAGGGAGCCCATAGGGGTTGTTAGATGTCTTCTTAGTCTTAGGCATTGTCATGGAGAGATTTGGCAGTAAAAAGGTTGAGGAAGGAGATAAAATTGGATTTGAGAAAATTTGAGGAAAACTTGAAAATTCTTTGAAAATCTTATGAGGGGCTTTTGTAAATTGTTGTAACAGTGAAAAACGAAGGCTTTTATAGATAAAACATGAAGAAGAAACCGTTGGAGGTAGTTTTGGAAGAAAAGAAAACTGATTTAATAACCGAAAACTGTCAAAATTTATTTCAATCAAAGGTCGCGAGTGTGCCCACGATCATGGTCATGATCCCTCCAAGAATTACCAATGGCTAGATTTCTAACGATTGAGTAATTAAATACCATTAAATGTAATTAATTTTAACATCAATGGTCAAACAAATTTGATTCTATCACGCGCGAGATGGTTGTCGCACGCGAGACAACCACACAGATTTTAAGAGCAATTTAAGCCAGGGGAGTCGAGAGAGACAATGGTCTCAAGCGCGAAGGTTGTCAACAAGTTGTGTAAAACAAGTAGGTCGCATGTGCGATAATCGTCTTGAGTGCGACACTTGTGTATGCAAAAATTTTAAACAAAAATTCATAGGGGGGTTTTGGAAAAGGATTTTTGCACAACAATTTTAGCATTCAAAACACATTATATATGCATGAGCATGCCTTATATATATGTACATTAAATTGAAAATGAGTTAGAGAGATGCACCATCTATCATCCCTAGTCTAAGGATGTTTGAGTTCAACTTCTCCTCATTGAGTGGTTTTATGAAAATATCTGCCAATTGGTTCTCCATCTCCATGAACTCTAAACACATATCACCACATTGCACATGATCTCTTATGAAATGATGCCTAATATCTATATGCTTAGTTCTAAAATGATTTATGGGATTCTTAGAAATGTTGATGGCACTAGTGTTATCACACCTAATGGATATATGGTTTTCTTCTATGCCAAAGTCATGCAATTATTGCTTAATCCACAAGATTTGTGAGCAATAAGCACCGGCGGTCATACACTCCGCTTCCGCGGTGG
Source organism: Croton laevigatus (assembly GCA_949640765.1). NCBI lineage: Eukaryota > Viridiplantae > Streptophyta > Magnoliopsida > Malpighiales > Euphorbiaceae > Croton > Croton laevigatus. The sequence goes on from CATIWJ010110967.1 coordinate 2,323, forward strand.
ATAAAGCCACGGACACTTGTTTCTTACTAAACCATGAGACTAAGCATTCACCTAGGAGATGACATGTTTCAAAGGTACTTTTTCTATCTAAGAGGCTTCCTGCATAATTCGCATCGGAATAGCCAACTAGGTCAATGCATGTATTTCTAGGATAACATAAGCCTAAATGCAATGTTCCACATAAATATTTCAAAATTTTTTTTACGGCATGCAAATGACTCTCTTTTGTACAAGATTGAAAAAGTGCACATAAGCATACACTAAACATTATATCGGGTTTAAAGGCGGTTAAATATAATAGTGAACCGATTATACCTCTATAAAGCTTTTCGGTAATTGGCGTACCCGCTTCATTCAAATTGAGTTTGGTGGTGTGCTCATCGGAGTCTTGCTACTCTTGGAGCCTTCCATCCCAAACTTCTTTTGTAGTTCCTTGGTGTATTTTGCTTGGTTGATAAAAATGATATCCTTGGTTTGCTTTATTTGGAGACCTAGGAAGAACTTGAGTTCTCCCATAAGGCTCATCTCAAATCCATTAGTCATCTTAGCACTAAAAGACTCACACAAGGAATGGTTAGTAGCATCAAAAATAATATCATAAACATAGATTTGCACGACAAGCAAATCATTTTCATGCGTATGAATAAAAAGTGTGGTGTTAACCTTTCCTTTTTCAAAACCATTTTGAATCAAAAATTAACTAAGCCTTTCATACCAAGCTCTAGGAGCTTGTTTAAGACCATAAAGAGCTTTTTCAAATTTGAAAACATGATTTGGGAATTGGTAATGCTCAAAACCCGAAGATTGTTTAACATACACCTCTTCCTCAATAAAACTATTTGAAAAAGCACTTTTGACATCCATTTGAAAAAGTTTGAAATTCATTTGGCAAGCAAATGCAAGTAAAATTCTAATGGCTTCCAATCTAGCAACGGGGAAGAATGTTTCATCAAAATCAATGCCCTCTTCTTAATTGTAGCCATTGGCAACTAACCTAGCCTTATTTCTAGTAATGACACATTTCTCATCTAATTTATTTCTAGATATACACTTGGTGCCAATAATATAATGGCTAGAAAGTCTTGAAACTAGTTTCCAAACTTTATTCCTCTCAAATTGATTAAGTTCCTCTTGCATAGCAAGGGTTCAATTTTTATTACCTAAGGCCTCTTCAACAGTCTTAGGCTTAATTTGAGATATAAACGCTAAATGATTGAAAGAATTAAGTTTAGAGCGAGCACTTATACCCTTTGATACCTTACCAATGATTAGCTCCTTAGGGTAATCCTTTTTGAATTGCCAATCCTTAGGCAAATCCTTGTTTGCATCATTACTAGCTCCTTGCTCCATATTGTTTGGCTCCCCTTTAATATCAACCACATCTTTTCCTTTATCCTCACTTGGATCTTGTAGTTGATGTGAGGTTTGACGTTGGTCCTCATCTAGAGAAAGCTTCTCAATTTTACCTACAAAATCAAAGGAAATACTTTTTTCTAGATCAAGGGGATTAATCTCATCAAATATAACATGTATAGACTCTTCAACTACCATAGATCTTTTGTTGAAAACCCTATAAGACTTGCTATTAGAGGCATGGCCTAAAAAGATACCTTCATCCGATTTGGATGAAAATTTCCTAAGATTGTCTTTGGTATTTAATATGTAGCATTTACAACTGAATACTCTAAGATGAGATACATTAGATTTTTTATTTTTCCAAAGCTTATAAAAAGGTATGTGTGATGAGATACTCTAATATGTAGCCTTTGCAACCGATTTGGAGGAAAAGGTATGTGTGATGCCATGCTTATCACAAAAAGATTCAAAAAACTCATTTTAAAATTCTCCCCCATGATCACTCCTAATAGATGAAATTCAATACCTTTTTTTATTTGAAACACGTTTTACAAAAGCTTTAAAAGCATCAAAAGAATCATTTTTATGAGTTAGGAAAACAATCCATATAAACCTAAAGTAGTCATCTACAAGTACAAATGCATAATGCCAACCTCCTAAACTAGCAACCCTAGTAGGTCTAACAAAATCAATATGGATAAGTTCAAGAGGCTTTGATGTACTTACTTGCTTCTTGGACTTGAAAGAAGATTGATGTTGTTTCCCCATTTGACAAGCTTTACACACCTTATCTCTTTAAAACTTGATTTGGGGCAAGCCATCCACCAACCCATTCTTCTTGAGATGCTCCAAAGTGTCTATACTAGCATGACCCAACTTTCTATGCTATATCTAAGAATTTACATCAAGAGAGACTAAACAAAATCCTTTCTCATTAGTAGTATAGTTCAAATTAATCATATAAATATTTTTTACCCTTTGCCCAATAAATACAATTGAGTTGTCATTCATTTTTGTGACAATGCATTATGTGGAGTCAAATATAACTTTACAACCCACGTCACAAATTTGGTTAACATTCAAAAGATTGTGTTTGAGCTCTCTTACTAATAAAACATGATCAAGTTGAGCATCCTTACCAACCTTATAAATGCCAACTACCTTACCAGTGGCATTGTTACCAAAGGTGATATGTCCACCATCCAATGGATCCAATTTTGTGAAAAGCTTATTTTCACAACTCATGTGCCTTGAGCATCCACTATCCATTACCCACTTTGTAACACCCCTTAACCCGACTACTACTAGTCAAGTTAAGTGATGTGAATCAAGGAACGGTCAAAGATCTTTTGGTGCTTCCTCAAAGTCCATTGACACAAAGCAAAGCTAAGAAGTTTCAAGCAAGCTTAGGAATGCATGTTCAAGAGCAAGTGAGCAAAGAATTAACCAAAATTGCAGCTGAGAAGGTTGGAATGGAGCTGGAACTTCAGCCAAGGATTATCATGATGCTGAGTGCAAGTTTCGAGGCTTAAAACGCTATTTTACAAGTGCTAATGAGTTTGGGCGTGTTTCTAGAAGGGTTGGACGTGATTCTATTTGTTAGGCTTCTATTTTGGGCTTATTTTGGTGGTCCCCTCCATAGTTAGTAGTTAGGACCACATGGGTTGTTTAGTTGTTATTTTGTTTTCCTTAAGAGATAAGTTTCCTTATTTTCCTTATTGTTTTCTTTAAGAGATAAGTTTTCTTATTTTCCTTATTAGAATAGGATTTAGGGCTTCACTATATAAGGGCCTTTAATATGACGTTTTTGTAAGAACTTTTAGAATTTTAATAAAAGTTTATTCTTCATGAATATTCAATTGCTTTTCTTAGATTTAGGGTGGATTCTCTAATTCTTGGATTGCATCACGAATTCAGATCTACTTATCAACTTCGTTGTGGCGTTCTTCTAATTTCGATCCTTCAAATCCTTCATTTATTAGCGTTCTTGCTTCTTTAAGCAACATGTGTTATAGGGGGTGGTTTTCCTTCATTGTTGGAATTCTATATCAGATCGTATGATGGAGTTTGAGACTCAATGTCATAAGGTTCCGCATCAGAAGGTAGAAGCAATATTGGAATGGAAGCTACCGAGATCAGTGACGGAAGTGTGAAGTTTCTTGAGGTTAGGTAGTTATTATCGGAGATTTGTGAAAGGATTCTCATTGATTGCTTCGCCAATGACTATGTTACTCCGGAAGAATGTTAGATTTGAGTGGATTGAGGAGTGTTGAAGAAGTTTTGAGATCTTAAAGGAGAAGTTAACCACCACCCTGATACTTATTCAACCGTTATCTGGGAAAGAGTATGTGGTTTACTGCGATGCATCTCACGATGGTTTGGGTTGTGTGCTGATGCAAGAAGGGAAAGTTGTGGCTTATGTCTCACGACAGTTGAAGCCACATGAGAAGAATTATCCGACCCATGACCTGAAATTGGCAGCGGTTGTTTTGGCATTCAAGACCTGGAGACATTACTTGTATGGAGAGCAATGTCAAGTTTTTACAGATCACAAGAGTCTAAAGTATCTGTCAAGGCAAAGAGATCTAAATTTGCAACAACAAAGATGGGTTCAACTGTTAGAAGATTTTGACTATACGATCAACTATCATCCAGGAAAGGAGAATGTGGTAGTAGATGCTCATAGTAGGAAGATAGTGCAAGCTCAGAAGGCCATAAGAGTAAATATGATCTCTGAGGAAAAGGAAACATGTTTGACAAAAATGCAAGCAAGACCGACACTGTTGCGAGAGATAAGAGAAGCTCAAAAGGAAGATTCGTAAGTGCAAAAGTGGATCAAGTTAGTTCAGGAGCGAAAGACGGTGAAGCATCATATTTTAGAGGATGGATTTTTATACTACGACCATTGGCTAGTGGTACCAGAGTTGGGTCAACTAAGAGAGAAGATTAAAGTGCACAGTGGCACTTTTGCAATGCATCCAGGGAGTACGAAGATGTATTTAGATTTGAAACAATTTTATTGGTGGCCTGGAATGAAGAAAGACATCACTATATTTGTGACCAAGTGTCTGACATGTCAGAGAGTCAAGGCGGAGCACAAGTTATCGTCAGGACTTCTGTAGCCTATCAGCATTCCAGAATGGAAATGGGAAAGGGTCACGATGGATTTTATTTTTGGTCTTTCTATGACGCGGAGCAAGCATGATGCGGTGTGGGTAATTGTGGATCAATTAATCAAATCGGCTCACTTTTTTTACCCATTCACAAGGATTATTAACTGGACAAGTTGGCAAAGCTTTATGTCAGAGAGATAGTACGGTTGCATGAAGTTCCAGTTTTTATAGTGTCTAATTGAGATCCAAGGTTTATGTCCAAGTTTTGGGGAAAACTACAAGAAGCTCTTGGTAAAAGTTTACAATTCAACACAGTGTTCCTGTAACTTCCATTTTTTTTTCAGGAATTCTAAGCAAGTGCTAAGTACACGCACGACTCGGGACCCAACGGGACACCAAGGTCGGGCGCCAGTCTAGGAAACCCTGTGAGGAGACTGTAAATATTGTAAATAATGGGAGATGTATGATAAATAAAGGTTCTAGAAAGACAACCGTCGCACTCGGAGACAAAGATAGGCCAAAGGAGCTCAACGGGCTCCAGAGGAGGTGTTAGAGACCTAAGCGTAATTTTGTAAAAGTTGTGTAGGATCTTATTACTGCCCAAAACTAAAGATAAATATGAAATCTTGTGAGTTTACTGGTTGTAATGGAGCGTCATAGATTTTTCAGAAAATGCACGGTTTGAAAGATATATCGGGTTTTTCTATAAGGGCATTTTTGTCATTTTTCCAAAAAACAGCTGGTTAGTAAACATTCTTGACAACTTCAAGCATCATTTGGGATGTAAAATAGTTGAGGAGGTGGAAGGATTCATTCTTAGCCAATCAAAGTAATGACTAAGCATAACCAACCAACCAAAATTCAAGAAAATAAATAAATCAAAATTAAATTAATTTTCTACATATAAAAGGGACTTAAGACATGAGAAATGAACCAAAAACTACCATTTTTTGAGAGAGAGTTTCGGCCAAGAGAAGAAGAAGAAGAAGAAAGCAAATTCTAAGGTAAATCACCCTTTTCATACTTGAATTTTAAGTTCTTTAGCCTAGTTTTTCATTCCCAAGCAAGATTAGATATGTATAAGGGATTAAACCTCCACTTTTCATGACCTTGAATATAAACCCTAAGATGGTGAATAGTGGTAAGGTTAGGGTTTTTGGTAGGAGGTTGAAGATGAAGTGGGAAAAGGTGGAAAATGCTACTTTAAGCATAAATAAGCATGGATTTCATTCTAGTTAGCAAAAATCAACTATGTAAACTTAGGGATTACATACCTAGGGTTATTATTGATTATGTAAGGATGCTAAATGTGTAGGAAATCAAGAGGAAAGATCAAAGGAAGACCATTAAAAAGCTTGGGGAAGCTAGAAACAAGGTTTGGTACCTTAACTTATCAAAATTCCAATTTCTCTTATTTTTCTTGTTATGGCCGAATGGTCTAGCTCATATGATGCCATGATTTTGTGTTTATGATGTGTATAAATGTATTTCAAGTTGCCAAAATATCATTTGGGTGGTCAAAAGATTCATTTGAAACCAAACATACAAAGTGGTCTTAAATAAGCATAAATTTTGATGAATTTTCATAAAATATCTAGAATGAATTTTGATGTAAGGTTTTCTCCTATCTTCCTAATATATGATAGGGTATCTAAAAGTAATTTTTATAAAAAAAAATGCACTTCCCTCTTGGTGCACTTGACATGGGCCGAATGGTCCCCTAAAGAAAAACCAAAATTGTCAATTTTGTGCTATATGTATTTCAAAGCCAAACCTTCTAAATCTTTAATCTATATTGTATAAGTGACCTATGGACACTTAAAGGGAAGTATATGACACAATTTGGGTGCCTAAGGGAACCTTGATTGGGTCATAAGTTATCTCTTCCAAGTTGTCCAAGTTCACCAAAATACTATTCATTTTGCAAAATACTATTCATTTGGTATTTTTGAGTTACTATTAATTTGGTAACTTTTCAAGGTATACCTAAAGTATTGTTATATGGTAACTAAATGTCTTATACAAGTATTGAGATATGAATTATAGGCGGTAAAAGTATAAAGCTCTACTTGGTTTGAGTCGAACTAGGTGATAAGGGTATGACGCGTCATATAATATTGTTAAAGCGGTCCGTAAATTATTGTATTGTTATTATTGTATGGATTGGTGCCATTTATGGATAAGGTCGGTGTGATACATGTCACCCAACAGCTATTGTTCATCTGATATGGAAATTGTTTAGTGGTTTCAGTACCACAGCACTGTGATTATTGAATATGTTACCAATATTGTATTGTATTGTATTGTATTGTATTGTATTGTATTGCCTTATCCTGAGTTCAGCTACTAACCAGTAGAGCGCGGTAACTAAATTACTGAACTGATAAATGTTTTCATCTATTGCATATATCACCTGTTCCATTTCAAAAACAACCATAAACTAAGATTTATTGTAAATTTTATATTCCTTATCGCTATTGCTTAAATAGTTTATTTACTTTTATAAGTTAAGGTACCTACTGGGCATTAGTGCTTAGCGAGTTATTTCCTGTAACTCGTAGGTTAGCAGATAAAGATATAGTAGATTCCAGTACCAGATCACCGATAGTCTACGTAGTGTATAAGGTCTCTTTACTTTTGTAACAAGATATTAGTAGCGGCATGTATATAAATAATAATGGTACTCCCAGATAAATATTAGGATGTCACATACCTTAGTAACTTTTAATTATGTGATTTGAACTGAGTTGTTACCAAATGTTATAGAAGTGCTTATTTTCGGTTTATATGAGGAGTGAGGGTATAAGGACAAATTACCGAAGTGTTTGAGATATTTTCTTTGCAGGATCCCAGTGTATAGTCACAGGGACTATTCATTTAGTCGCTGTTACTATTCACGGACAAAATTTTCGTAAAAATAAAGTTAAAATTTGGTTAAGTATTTAATAAAGTCCATGTATGAAACATATGCCCACCTAGTAAATTAGCACATAAATGTATATTACAGCTCCAGTACCAGAATGTAGCGCTTCTTCGGGGTTTCCAACGAGGCTTAGAAGGGGTGTTACATTTATTGGTGTAAGAGCTTCGGTTTAACCGGTTCTGGAAGAAATAAGATAAGAAGAACTGAGCATGTTAGGATACATATAGTTATGATATAATTGTGTTCTTTTATTTGAGACAGGATGGACGGAAAGCGTAAAGAGCCGATGGACGATAGTGAGATCCCTGAAAGTCAGTTACCAGTAAAGAAAAGAGGGATTGGTTTGGGTAGTAGTGGTGTGAGAGAGGAGGATAGTCCTGGGATCGATAGAGCTTGGCTAGAGGAAGAGTTAGACATGATACACAATAGGATGGCTGGGATCGAGTGTGAGCTACAGAAGCCGAGAGGGGAGAAGGTTATCATTCGACACATTACAGATATGGAGTGTGATAGCATTGCGCGTTTAAATGAGTTAGTTTGTATCATGAATATTGAGATAGAGGAACTTAAGGGTAAAGTTAGATACCTGAGACCACAGCTGCACAGGGCAGGTTCTAACCAGGTTCCCGCAGAGAGCAGTTGCTGACGACGAGCGTCAGAAATAAGACTCCAACTCTGCCATTTATCCTCCTAGGGTAGCACCCTTACCATCAGTTAGACCTGCGGAGCTAGATGATGATGCAGTTGTTCCATTCCCGAGAGTACATCCCTTCATTTTACGCAGATTGACCGAGCAGTAGGAGAGGGCCCCAACTCTAGGCCAGGGGCGTGAGCTAGTTAGTGAGAGAGTACTTTTGATTTTGGCCTGTAAATATTGGTAACAGTGCACTAGTAGGTTAACCCTAATTTTGATATGTATATATGATCAGGGTATAACCAAATGTATGAAACTGATATGTAAATCAATAAAAGTATGTTTGATACTTAATTGTTTCCTTTACTGCTTTATATACATGCCACTTAGGGAAAAGAAAATAGATATAAATATATATGCTGCCTTGCCAGACTGATCATATATGAAATATTTGTAATCATTGTAGGATGTCACAAGAATCCCAAAGGGCATGAAAGCAGAGATGGAATCTCGAGCTTTCAGAACAGTTGCACCCGAGGAGGTGCAAGAAACAGTATCTGAACCAGCTGCACCTGAACCACCAAATCAAAATGACATATTAAGACAAATGGCAGCTGCGTTACAACAAATAGCTGGGGTTGCTTAACCACCACCGCCACCAACACCAGCTGCTCCAGTGGCGGATCGTGATCGATGACCCCCTATTGAGAAAATTAAAAAGTATGGAGCTAAGGAATTTCGAGCAGCTAAAAATGAGGACTCTGCGCAGTAGAGTACTGGTTAGATGGAACTATAAGGGCACTGGACCAGTTGCAGTGCAATGCTAAAGAAAGGCTAGTCTGTGCAACTTCTTTGTTAATGGAAGAAACCTATGAATGGTAGGATACCGCAAGGCAATGGGTTCCACCTGAACAAAGAACTTGGGAATTTTTCTTACAAGAATTTAGAAAGAGATTCATATCAGAGATGTACTTGGATGCAAAAAGGAAGGAATTTGTACATTTGAAGCAAGGTAGAATGACAGTGACTGAATATGAACGGGAATTCACCAGACTGAGCAAGTATGCCAAAAATATGATAACGAATGAGATAGAACATTGCAAGTATTTTAAGGAAAGATTGATAGACGAAATAAAGATGCAACTGGTGAATCCACCGCCTAAGGAATTCTCTAGTTTAGTGATAGCTGTGTTGGAACTGGAGTAAATACAGGAGAATCAAAGAAGTCGATGGCAGCGAAAACAGGAAAAATGCGGTCAAACTCAGAATACCTTAGGAAATTATCAGTCAACCAGGAAGAAATCTAAAGGAGGAGGATCCACTGGAGGATACCAAAGGGGTAACCAAGGTCGAGGTTATACCGAGGGCGGAGCTAGACAAGCAACCTCGGAGACTAGTACGGGCAGGTCTGGAAGAGGTCGCGGACGTGGCCGCGGCAGATCAAACCAATTTGATAATACTACGGAGGAGAGAGTTTTGTACCCCCAATGTGAGCACTACAACAAGCGATATTTAGGGGAATGCTGGTTTATAACAAGGAAATATTTGTGATGTGGCTCACCTGACCATATGGCAAGAGACTACCCTCAACCAAAGAATAGGAATCCTACACCATCGGAAGGTTCAAATGCAGGTGCGGGAAGAGGAAGAGGTCGAGGTCGAGGAAGTGGTCAACCAACACAGTTTGAAGTAGCTAGTAGGCCAGAAAGTTCAACACCTGCTAGGATATACGCTATGAAAACAAGAGAAGATGAGGAAGCACCGGACGTCATAGCAGGTCAGATACACATGTTTGATACTTCTATTTATGCTTTAATAGACCCAGGCTCCACACATTCATATATATGCACCATGAATCCAAAGTTAGAAAACTTAAGTGTGGCTATGAATGAAATTGGTATGAAAGTTACTAGTCCTTTAGGGGATGAAGTAATTACAAGGAAGGTATACCAGAATTGCCCAATTGAAATCCATGGAAAGAAATTCCTTGGAGATTTGATGGTATTACCTTTTCGAGAATTTGATATAATTCTTGGTTTGGATTGGCTATCCAAACATAAAGCATTGGTGGATTGCAAACGGAAGCGAGTGACATTATGAACACCAGAAGGAGAGGAAATCACCTTAGTGGGGAAAAGAAGAGATTACCTTAACAATGTGATTTCAGCTATGACAGCCAAAAGATTGGTGCAAAAAGGATGCGAGGCATACCTGGTTTATGCATTGGAAGCAAAGAAGGAAGCTAATGAGCTACAAAAGATCCCCACTATCTGTGAGTTTCCAGATGTGTTTCCTGAAGAACTACCCGGTATACCACCCAGAAGGGAAGTAGAGTTTGGTATTGAGGTTTATCTAGGAGCGGCGCCAGTTTCTATTACACCCTAGTAAAGCTCAAGGAGCTTAAAACCCAATTGCAAGAGCTTTTTGATAAAGGGTTCATACGACCCAGTGTGTCACCATGGGGAGCGCCGGTACTATTCGTCAAGAAGAAGGATGGATCGTTAAGGCTATGCGTGGATTATCGACAACTGAATAAGTTAACGATAAAAAACAAGTATCCCTTACCACGCATAGACGATTTATTTAACCAGCTCAGAGGCGCAGGAGTTTTCTCAAAAATTGATCTAAGATCTGGGTATCATAAATTGAGAATTAAAGAAGAAGATATACCAAAGACTGTGTTTAGAACCCGATATGGATATTATGAATTTATAGTGATGCCATTCGAGCTTACAAACGCACCTGCGGTATTCATGGACTTAATGAATAGGATATTCCACCCGTACTTAGATCAATTTGTAGTCGTGTTCATAGATGACATATTGGTGTATTTTAGAACTCCAAAAGAGCACGACCAGCATCTCAGAATTGTATTGCAAACATTGAGAGAAAAATAGTTGTATGCTAAATTCAGCAAATGTGAGTTTTGGTTAAATGAAGTGACTTTCTTAGGGCATATTGCATCGGCTGAAGGAATCAGAGTAGACCCAAAAAAAGTAGAAGCAGTGTCGGACTGGAAACCGCTAAGGACGGTAACCGAAGTGTGAAGCTTCCTTGGATTGGCAGGATATTATAGACGCTTTGTGAAAGGATTTTCCATAATTGCCGCACCGTTAACCTGACTCTTGCAAAAAGACGTGAGATTTCAATGGATGGATAAGTGTCAAAAGAGTTTTGAGGAACTAAAGACTAGACTTACCGAAGCACCTATGCTTACGCAGACGGAATCAGGAAAGGATTATATGATTTACAGTGACGCCTCAGACATTGGACTCGGCTGTGTATTGATGCAAGAGGGGAAGGTAGTAGCGTATGTTTCTCGACAACTCAAGCCCCACGAAAAGAATTATCCTACCCATGACCTGAAGTTAGTAGCAATAATATTGGCTTTTAAGACGTGGCAACACTACCTATATGGCAAAAAGTGTTACATATACACCGATCATCAGAGTTTGAAATACTTACCATATCAAAAATATTTAAATTCACAACAGAGGAAATGGGTCCAGTTGTTGGCCAATTATGATTATACGATAAAATACCATCCCGGCAAGGCTAATGTTGTAGCAGATGCATTCAGCAGGAAGTTGGTAGCCGCAGTGCGCACAATGAGAATAACAGCAAAGGAGACCGAGGATAAAAATGTAATAGCAGAAATGCACGTTCAACCTGTGCTATTACAACATATTAAAGAGGCCCAGGAAACAGATGAACAAGTTAAGAAATGGAAGAAGCAAAAGCAGGATAATCGGGGAGACAACTTTCAAATACGATCAGATGGTGTTTTATATTATAAAGAAAGATTGGTTGTGATGCAGAACCTATAGCACCCGGTCTATTATCGAACTCCAACAACGAAGGAAATCCACCCCTATAACACCCGTTGCTTAAAGAAGCAAGAACGCTAATAATCGAAAGATTTGAAGGACCGAAATCAGAAGAACGCCACAAAAAAGTTGATAAGTAGATCTGAATTCGTGATGCAATCGAAGAATTAAAGAATCCACCCTAAATCTAAGAAAAGAAATTGAATATTCTTGACGAATAAATTTGTATTAAAATTCTGAACAATATATCCTTAAAATCGACATCTTAAAGGCCTTTATATAGTGAAGCCTTAAATCTTAACAAAAGATGGAATCCTATTCTAATAAGGAAAAACAAGAATAAGGAAACCAAAAATAACAACTAAGCAAGCCCATGTGGTCCTAACTAACTAACTATGGAGGGGACCACCAAAATAGGCCTAAAATACTCAACAAACTTGCCAATCACGTCCAAACCTTCTAAAAACATGCCAACACGTCAGCACTTGTAAAACAGTGTTTTAAGCCCTGAACAAGCACCCCTTAGCATGCGCTATGTAGGAATGGTGTGCGCCATCTCTGAAAACCCTTGAAAATCTTCAAAACTTGCTCTCAGCATCATGATAATCCTTGGTTGAAGTTCCAGCTCCATTCTAACCTTCTCAGACCCATCTTCAGTCAATTCCTTGCTCATTTGCTCTTGAACATACATTCCTAAGCTTGCTTGAAACTTCTTAGCTTTGTTTCGTGTTAATGGACCTTGAGGAAGCACCAAAGGATCTTTGACCGTTCCTTGATTCACATCAAGTTGTGCCTAGAACAGGAGAAATACGAGAATAAATCCTGTATGAAGGTCACGATAGTCCTTATGCTATGCACCCAGGAAGCACAAAAATGTACCAAAATTTGAAGAAAACGTACTGGTGGCCTGGAATGAAAAAGGGTATTGTAAGATATGTGACTAAATGCCTAACTTGTCAACGAGTTAAGGCTGAACATCAAGTACTCGCTGGTCTACTACAGACAATAAACATACCGACCTGGAAATGGGAAGAGATAACAATGGATTTTGTTACAGGCCTACCAATGACAAGAGATAAGCACGACGCTATATGGGTGATAGTAGACCGACTCACCAAGTCCGCACATTTCTTACCCATTAGAATGGACTACTCTTTGGATAAGCTTGCAAAGATATATGTCAAAGAAATTTACGGCTACATGGAGTCCCAAATTCTATCATTTCAGACAGAGATCCACGTTTCACATCAAAATTTTGGGATAGATTACATACAGCACTTGGAACCAAGTTAAAGTTCAGTACAGCATTTTACCCACAAACTGATGGACAATCTGAAAGGGTAATTCAAATTTTAGAAGACATATTGCGATCATGTGTGTTAGAGCTCGGAGGAAGTTGGGATAGATATTTAAGTTTAATGGAGTTCGCATACAATAATAGCTATCAATCCAGTATAAAAATGGCTCCATATGAGGTGTTATACGGGAGAAAGTGTCAGTCACCACTTTGCTGGACCGAGCTAAGTGAAAGAAGGATGATAGGACCAAATCTAGTCAAAGACACGAAGGATAAAATAAAAATCATCCAAAGCAATCTAAAAGCAGCAACAAACCGACAGAAATCATATGCTGATCGCAGAAGAAGAAAGTTGGAATTTGCAAAAGGAGATAAAGTTTTTCTTAAGGTTTCACCATGGAAAAAAGTGTTAAGGTTTAGAGAAAAAGGCAAATTAAGTCCAAGGTATATCGGACCATATGAAGTGATTGAACGTATTGGTCCGGTAGCCTATAAACTAGCCTTACCACCAGAATTAGAAAGAATACATAATGTTTTTCATGTTTCCATGTTAAATAGATATCATCCGGACCCTTCTCATATTCTTGAAGCTCAAGAAGTGGAAGTTGAGCCGAATTTAACATACAAGGAAGAACCAGTGAAAATCTTAGCCCGTGAAACCAAAGTGTTTAGAAATAAAGAGATTTCACTGGTAAAAGTTCTTTGGAGAAACCATAAGGTGGAGGAAGCAACATGGGAAACGGAGGAGACAATGAGGGAACAATACCCGTATCTATTTGCATCCAGTTAAGCTTTGAAGCGAAGCTTAAAATTTAGTGGGGAGGAAATGTAATGTCTATTTTTTTCAGGAATTCTAAGCAAGTGCTAAGTACACGCACGACTTGGGACCCAACGGGACACAGAGGTCGGGTGCCAGTCTGGCAAACCCTGTGAGGAGACTGTAAATATTATAAATAATGGGAGATGTATGATAAATAAAGGTTCTACAAAGACAACCGTCGCACTCGGAGACAAAGATAAGCCAAAGGAGCTCAACGGGCTCTAGAGGAGGTGTTAGGGACCTAAGCGTAATTTTGTAAAAAGTTACGTAGGGTCTTATTACTGCCCAAAACTGAAGATAAATATGAAATCTCGGGAGTTTACTGGTCATAATGGAGTGTCACAGAATTTTCAGAAAACGCACGGTTTGAAAGATATATCGGGTTTTTCTATAAAAGTATTTTTGTCATTTTTTCAAAAAAGAGGTGGTTAGTAGACATTCTTAACAACTTCAAGCATCACTTGGGATATAAAATAGTTGAGGAGGTGGAAGGATTCATTCTTAGCCAATCAAAGTAATGACTAAGCATAACCAACCAACCAAAATTCAAGAAAATAAATAAATCAAAATTAAATTAATTTTCTACATATAAAAGGAACTTGATGTAAATCAAGGAACGGTTAAGGATCCTTTGGTGCTTCCTCAAGGTCCATTAACAAGAAGCAAAGCTAAGAAGTTTCAAGCAAGTTTAGGAATGCACGTTCAAGAGGAAGTGAGCAAAGAATTGACCGAAATTGCAGCTGAGAAGGTTAGAATGGAGTTGGAACTTCAACCAAGGATTATCATGATGCTGAGTGCAAGTTTCGAGGCTTAAAACGCTATTTTACAAGTGCTTATGACTTTGGGTGTGTGTCTAAAAAGGTTGGACGTGGTGGGCTTTATTTTGGGCTTATTTTGGTGGTCCCCTCCATAATTAGTTAGTTAGGACCACATGGGTTGTTATTTTGTTTTCCTTAAGAGATAAGTTTTCTTATTTTCTTTATTAGAATAGGATTTAGGGCTTCACTATATAAGAGCCTTTAATATGACGTTTTTGTAACAACTTTCAGAATTTTAATACAAGATTATTCTTCATGAATATTCAATTGTTTTTCTTAGATTTAGGGTGGATTCTCTAATTCTTGGATTGCATCATGAATTCAGATCTACTTATCAACTTTGTTGTGGCGTTCTTCTGATTTCGATCCTTCAAATCCTTCGATTATTAGCGTTGTTGCTTCTTTAAGCAACGGGTGTTATAGGGGGTGGTTTTCCTTCATTGTTGGAATTCAATATCAAAACGTATGTTGGAGTTTGAGACTCAATGTCATAGGGTTCCGCATCAGAACTTAAGACATGAGAAATGAACCAAAAACTCCCATTTTTTGAGAGAGAGTTTCGGCCAAGAGAAGAAGAAGAAGAAGAAGAAAGCAAATTCCTAGGTAAATCATCCTTTTCATACTTGAATTTTAAGTTCTTTAGCCTAGTTTTTCATTCCCAAGCAAGATTAGATATGTATAAGGGATTAAACCTCCACTTTTCATGACCTCGAATATAAACCCTAAGATGGTGAATAGTGGTAAGGTTAGGGTTTTTGGTAGGAGGTTGAAGATGAAGTGGGAAAAGGTGGAAAATAATACTTTAAGCATAAATAAGCATGGATTTCATTCTAGTTAGCCAAAATCAACTATGTAGGCTTAGGGATTACTTGCCTAGGGTTATTATTGATTATGTAAGGATGATAAATGTTTAGGAAATCAAGAGGAAAGATCAAAGGAAGACCATTAAAAAGATTGGGGAAGCTAGAAACAAGGTTTAGTACCTTAACTTATGAAAAATTCCAATTTCTCTTATTTTTCTTGTTATGGCTGAATGGCATAGCTCATATGATGCCATGATTTTGTGTTTATGATGTGTATAAATGTGCATTTCAAGTTGCCAAAATATCATTTGGGTGGTCAAAAGATTCATTTGAAACCAAACATACAAAGTGGTCTTAAATAAGCATAAACTTTGATGAATTTTCATAAAATATCTAGAATAAATTTTGATGTAAGGTTTTCTCCTATCTTCCTAATATATGATAGGGTATCTAAAAGTAATTTTTATAAGAAAAAAATGCACTTCCCTCTTGGTGCACTTGACATGGGCCGAATGGTCCCCTAAAGAAAAACCAAAATTGTCAATTTTGTGCTATATGTATTTCAAAGCCAAACCTTCTAAATCTTTAATCTATATTGTATAAGTGACATATGGATACTTAAAGGGAAGTATATGACACAATTTGGGTGCCTAAGAGAACCTTGATTAGGTCATAAGCTATCTCTTCCAAGTTGTCCAAGTTTACCAAAATACTATTCATTTGGTATTTTTAGGTTACTATTCATTTGGTAACTTTTCAAGGTATACCTAAAGTATTGTTATATGGTAACTAAATGTCTTATACAAGTATTGACATATGAATTATAGGCGGTAAAAGTATAAAGCTCTACTTGGTTTGAGTCGAACTAGGTGATAAGGGTATGACGCGTCATATAATATTGTTAAAGCGGTCCGTAGATTATTGTATTGTTATTATTGTATGGATTGGCGCCACTTGTGGATAAGGTCGGTGTGATACAAGTCACCTGACAGCTATTGTTCATCTGATGTGGAAACTGTTCAGTGGTTTCAGTACCACAGTACTGTGATTATTGAATATGTTACCAATATTGGATTCTATTGTATTGTATTGTATTGCCTTATCCCGAGTTCAGCTACTAACTAGTAGAGCGCGGTAACTAAATTACTGAACTGATAAATGTTTTCATCTATTGCATACATCACCTGTTCCATTTCAAAAACAACTATAAACTAAGATTTATTGTAAATTTTATATTCCTTATCGCTATTGCTTAAATGGTTTATTTACTTTTATTAGTTAAGGTACCCACTGGGCATTAGTGCTCAGCGAATTATTTGCTGTAACTCGCAGGTTAGCAGATAAAGATTTAGTAGATTCCAGTACCAGATCACCGGTAGTCTACGCAGCGTATAAGGTCTCTTTATTTTTGTAATAAAACATTAGTAGTGGCATGTATATAAATAATAATAGTACTCCCAGATAAATATTAGGATGTCA
>CATIWJ010111008.1:0-25081 GCA_949640765.1 Croton laevigatus
TAGCCGGAGTTTCGGTTTGGACCCAGTTATCAAATACGGGTCAGGTAATTTTGAATATGAAAATTTAGTTAATATTACTTCTACCTCCCGTTCTAAATTAAATAAAACTTAGGCAAATTATCATTCTTAAATAAATGAAATCTTTGGTATTTTTTAGTAAATTAGAACGATTTTAACTTTTATTTTATAGTGAATCTAATTTATTTTTAGTGCATGTGAGTTGATTACATTTTAAAGTACGATGGGAAGAAAATTATAAAAAAAAATGAGGATGAATAGTAAAAATCTTAATAATTTTGGAATTGATGTAGTATTTAATTTCGTAAATTTAACAAAAATAATTCTCTCATCCCTATGTACAATTATTTAGTCATTCAGTCCAATTCTTTAGTTATATTGGCCAAATCTCATAGAAGAAATTAAATAAATATGAAAGATAAGCCGAACTTTAGGAACAAAATAATGACTATCCTTATTAGAATATACCTTGAAATTAGATTGAAGAACTAAATTATTAAATGGATAAATTTTACCCTAACTTATCTGAATTTTGAATGTTTTAACATATTAATTTCTAAATTTCAAATCCTTATTTAAAAATACATGGACTTCACATGTTACACATAATATATCTTTGAAAAAAGTATTCCTCATTCCAGTTAGACAAAAGTTTAATTTCTCATTATGATCCCTAACTTGACATTATTTTTCAAATTATATTTTTTACATTAATTTTTTAGTAAATAATAACAATAATAAATAAATAATTCAATAATAATAATAATTAAATAAAATTATAAATGACTTTTTAATTTTTTATACTGTAATGCAAATCATACGTTTATAAAATAAACACTATAATTTTTTTAAAAAATTATTATTATTTAATTATCAAATATAATTAATTCGAATAGAACTAATAATTATTGTATTTAATAAAAAAATAAACATTATATTTACTAATAAATAATTATATTTGAACCTATAATAATAATTATAGATTTTAAATAATAATAATAATAATAATAATCTATAATTATTATTATTTAAAATCTCTCATTGTCTCTCAACTAAGTTTACACTATAACATTTAAATGAGGTCAACTAAGTTTATATTTCTTTTATAAATTTATTGAATCCCAATTAAAATTTATAGTATAAACTAACTTGTGAGACATCTTTCGCTGTGAGAAATATAGCCATATTATATTTAAATTAGTCTTTGTATGCCCACATAGCCTCTTGTATATGGCCAAACGGGACATCAATCGAAATGTTATTATCAAGCTATGAGTGAGACTATAATATTAATGTATCAACATACATTTTTAGTAAGACATATAAAGTTGAATAACATAGCTTTGTTTTTGCCCTTTTAAGATACAGGTAAGGGGAGGGGAAAGGGAATTTGAGAATGGTGTAGGAAATAACACTCGACTATCTCTAGTAGTTTTCCTCTCCATACAGTGGATGTTTTATTTCTCTTCTTTATGGAGTTTTTTTTCTCATATTTTTTATGTTTATGTTTATGCATTCTTAATTATTTTTGTCATTTCAAGAAAAAAAATAGATTATTAATATATATATATTTTTTTAATTAAAAATTTTATTTACAATGAACACATGGATTTATATAAGCTTTACAAGGCATAACTGAAAGGAAAGAAAGTGGGAATCAAGAGATCTTATCACCAAGGAAGGTTATTGGGATAATTACAAAAATTAAAGGATCTAATATTAAAATCAAGGAAATTAGGATCATTTACATTAACAGTTTTGATTGAAAATTTTAGATCTTTAAATATGGGTAATGATGTGTTATCAAAGGTAGTGCAGCATGAACTTTCATCAATATTTGGTTATTTTAACATTTCTATTAGTTTTAACTGTCACAAATTTTTTTTGAAAAATATAATGTTTGAAAACGTTACGGCATAAAATCAATTTTTCATTTTTTTTGGAGAAGGATCGGTATTTTGCCTTGAAGATAAATTTTTTCTACTAATATCTAAATATCACTTTCAAACAAGCATTCGAATTATTTACTATTTCTCATATCAGATTATGATGATGTATTATAATTATTTTATATATTAAATTTCATTTTAAAAAAACATAGTTAGTGGTAATGGGAACTTGATTTTTAATGGAATGATAATTGCATACTTTTAAAATTCAAAAATAATTTATAGTAATAAAGCAAGCAAAAAAAAAAATTTTTTTCTCACCCTAAATTTATATATCATCATCGCATGTTAAAATCTTTAGTTATTTGAGATAGTGACCCTAGAAAAAACAACATATAGTTAGAGTTATTGATTTGTGAATATTGATATTTTGAGGAATAACCTCACATCACATGAATGAAATAGTTACCTGGGGCGGACTTGTTGACTGAAAAGTGTAGGTTTGAGCTCACTCTCATTTTATACTTACGATAAACTCATCATATATTGTCAATAAACTTGTAGCATAAAACAAAAAAAAAAACTTTTATTGCATATTATTTTCAAGTATGTACTCTGAAAAGTTCTAATTTGCTTTATTTTCCATTATTTTGTTCATTTTAGCTCTTTTACTTGTTATTTTATTTTTTGTGGCTATTTTCACATATATCACAAAAAAATTTAAATAATATATTGCATTTAGCTAAGTAGACTTAAACAATACAAACCATATATATAATATAAAGATTGACTGATAAAATGCACAAACAAATAGTTGATGGCTGTGGCACACTATTTCTCTCCAATTTAGGAATTTGTCCTGCACTCTGCACTGCAGCCAACTGAAAAGCAAAAGAAAAAAAGCTGTGCATTTGACATTGCCTGTACGATTTTCAAAAAAATAATTACGGTAATTTTTGTTGTTATTGAATTTGATTTTGACATCTTTCATTTTCTAATTTTAGCTTTATTACCTCTAAACTCAGTTTGAAATTGTATCTTATTTTTCCAATTTTATAGATGTTAGTTTTCTACTCTGATTAATTCAATTACAAAATTAAATTCTAAAACTAATGTTTAATAATTTTTTTTATTAATTTGAATTTTTCTCTGTTTGTTTAATTTTGAATATGATTATGATATATTAATAATTAGATATTTGTAATAAATTTAGTTGAAATATGATTTTTTTTTAATTTTAATTTTATATGTGAATGTGTGCTAAATTTTTTTAGTATTAAATATACGATGATTTCAGAATATGAAAAATTGTCGAGTTATATTGTAATTATAAATATTCAAAATTTATGAATATATTTTTTAATTATTATATTAATTTAATTTTTCACAACTTGTATATATTTTTTAGGTCAACGCTGTTGATAGTTACTAACCCGACTTTTATTGATATTGACATAACAAAAGACGGTGCTATGAAAAATTGCTTGCGAAAGATAGGAAAGTATTAAATCAAGATAATGCATAAGAGAAATATTTTAAAAAATGTTGCTCATCTTTTGGAATATTGACTAAAGAAGAAAACTAAAGGAATATTGAAAAAAATAGACAAAAAGACCAAAAATCATAACAGAGTAAAAGTGAGACAGATCTCATAGAGTAATTTTTAAAATTGAAGGACCTATTAAGAGTAGCTTAGTCCAAAAAGTAGTTAGACCTAGAGTAATTCTAACATAATTAAATTGTAATATTAGACAAACTTAAGGGACGGAATAATGATTTTTCTTAATTTTTAGGATGAATAGTTGACACAATTTTACTCCGATAAGACTTTTGATGGCTACGAGTCACAACTAGATTGTAATGTAAAACACAGAAAGTCCACGGAGAATGACACACTAATAATTTATGACACATAAGATGCTATGCAAGTGTTCGTTGTTCGGAAACTCAATTTCACAAGGGTCAAATTTCAGTAGGATGTATGAAATTACCCTTGAAATGTATCTTAAAATTGGACTAAAGCACTAAATAGCTGACATGGTTAGAGGTTAGCAGATATGGTAAGATTTTTGTTCTCGAATCCTAACGTACTGAGTTCGAATCTTTCTATCCACATCCGGTAGTGAGTTTATAACTAGGTTAAAAAAATGAAAATAGCTGACAAGAGTGAAAGTACCGGTATAAGGTAGTTATTTTGTCAAAAATATATTGATTAAATTGTAATATTAGTCTAGTTTAGGGACAAAATAATAATTTTACTTAATCTATGGGACGAATCGTTGATACAATTTTACTCCGGGAAGACTTTTGACTGCTACGCGTTACAACTGGATTGTGAAATACTGGAAGTCCACGTCATCAAACTTTAAATACCCAATTCTCTACTTCTTCTTGTCCAAACGGTCACCAACAGTCAACCCCACAACTCTTCTCATGGACTTGAACAACAACTACTCCCCTTCCTCCTCCTCCAACTCCGCCTCATCCGCTCTCCGCCCTATCTCCGCCGTCGCTCCTACCTCTAACACCACCACCGATCCCATGCAATCCTGGTGGGAGTCCGTCTCCAAAGCTCGCGCTCGCATCCTCTCCCTTTCTTCCCTCCTTACTTCCGATCCAAACTCTGAATTTTCTCTTTCTTCTCTTGCCGACTCCGACCGGCCGGCGCTTTCCTTTCTCTCTTCTTTCGAAGCTTATACTCTCTTTTCCTCCGCTCTTTCTTCTCCTTCCTCTGGTTCTGGCTCTGATCCTCTCTGTCAATGGCTTTACGAGACCTATCTTTCCTCTGACCCTCATCTCCGTCTCATTGTTCTCTCGTTTCTTCCACTTCTCTTAGGCTTGTATCTCTCTCGGATCCACTCATCGGAGACTTCTTCTACTCCTTCTCTCTCTGGTTTTGAGGCTGTTCTTCTCGCCATTTACTCTTCTGAAGCAAAATCACGCGGCGGCAAGCCAATTCTTGTCCAGATTCCTGATCTTTCGCAGCCCTCGCTTTACCATACTCCTCGAAACAAGCAGAATTCACATGGACATAATCATTCTAGGCCGTCTGTTGGGGTTTTGTCGCCGCCGCTGGAGCCGCAGATCGCGGTGAAATCTACAAAGCGGCCTATTATAGTTGGCGTTACACTTGATTGTTATTTCAAGCAGATCTCTCAAATGCCGAGCTGGTCTAAGGCTGAATTGTGTAAATATGCGAGTGATTGGGCTGGTCAAGATTGTGCTTGTAAAGATAAATTTGACGGTGACAAAGAAATTGAAATTGAAAATGGAAATGGAAGGAATGGTGGATACTTTTTGGAGGGTAGAAGCTTAAGTAATGGGTATAGCAGTAATGGGCATGAGATTGATGATATTGTGGAGCAAATGGATAAATTTAGGATTGATAGAGATGTTGCAGTGGTCTCAGAATCAAAGGGGGTGAGAATTCCATTGCCTTGGGAGATTTTGCAGCCTCTGTTAAGGATTTTGGGACATTGCCTATTGGGGCCTTTGAATTCGCAAGATGTTAAGGATGCTGCATCTGTTGCAGTTAGGCGGTTGTATGCAAGGGGGTCTCATGATTTGGCTCCACAAGTTTTATTGGCAACAAGGAGTCTAATTCAGCTTGATAAGAGATCCCGTGAGGCTGAGAAGGCCGCTACTGCTGCCAATGCTTCTTCCAATGCCAACACACCTAGTAAAGCTAAGAAACCAGAAGTTCTATTGGTTTCAAAATGAGTAATTTGCTTGTCAGGTAATGGATATTCTCAAATAGTTGTATGTATACAAGTTTATTTTGTATCAGATATGCTAGGCTTTCCTATTGAATGCATGACTTTGATTTTATGCTTTCCACAGTTACATGAGCTCACATCACTATATCTTTTTTTTTTTTTTTTGTTGGTAAAGGATTTTTTTGTTCTTTTGTATTAGTACAGGGCAAGAGGTTTGGAGCTAGTATTGTTATTAAAAAAAGAAACTCATCTTTGTTCTTGGAATTGTGATATTGTTTTTTTTTTTGACGTAATTTAGATTAGTGAGACAGGTGACATATTATGTTGAGAATAAATTCTACATTTGTCCATGAATTGTTAATTCTCAAGATTCTAACTTGTGATAGTTGTGTTTCTTAGTTGCTGACTTATGTTGTTATGCTGAAAAGGGTTTCTCCCCTCTATAAGCTTTTGGGGATTATTATTGGAAACTCATATTTGTTTCTTGACTTAAATAATGAACCATTGTTTTCTAATTAGTTAACTTATTGAAAAAGATTACATCACTCGTGTAGATTGTAAAAATTACCTTTTTTTCTGTTCTAAAATACCTTTACTGTGGCGAAGTAAAAGGAAACGGAGAGCACACGCAGCAAGCAACTGTCCTGTGCTCTCTCTTCATACCTTCCTACTATCTGAATGCTAGAGCTTCAACCTTTTCTATGCAAGTCCTGTGACTGAATAGAATGGCATAGGTAGTTGCAATCAATTTGACACTCCTGGATTTAGAGTTTTCTAGTCTTGCGTAATAAGTATTAAACTAAGCGGGCTGCCTGAAAATCTTTTAGGGAAACACCATTTTTAAGATAATTTTGTGTGGGAAGGAATTGGGCTAATTGGTTTCAAAACTCAAAAGCCTTACAAATATCTGGTTTTCAAACTTGATTGTTTAAATAAACATTATCTCACCATAAAGCTTCTAATGAGTACTAGTAAGGTTACTGAAGGGGATATGTTGGTGGATGGTTTAGTTTATTCTTAGGATCTCCTACTTCCTCTGTTTAGTGGATAATAGGGGGGAGATATCATGTAATCAGACCAAATTTCTAAATGCTGTGAAGTATCAGCAATTATGTATTGGCTTCTACCAAACCATAGGAATACACGATTATTGACTGCATTTGGTTGAGCTATTGTGCTAATGTTGAAACACCATTCATGATGGCAGCAACTGATTCCCTCCAATTTGGATATACTGTTTCCAATTCCACATTTGATGAGAATCGTAAATCTGTTCTCTGAGCTTTCATGTGGAAGCATCAAGGTAAACTTGGATACCTAATGGCTTTTGCATACGGTCCCAAGTATGAAATGCTGCAGTACTTTGGCATCTTATTACTGTATCATTCACAATTGGTCATCTCAACGTAGACAACCTCCCATCCATTTAAGAAAGGTTCATCATTCTCTTTTGCAGCCAGGCAAATAAAGGAAAACAATCCAGCTCCTCCCTTTAGGTTTAAAATTGCAAACTTATAAAATCAGGCCTAGAATAATATTTGGAAGTTGAGAAAGAGGGAAGAAAAAGGCAACTCCTCCTGAAATCCCATTATCTATATACATCTGAACCTCCAAACTTGAAAACTTGCCAACTCAAAAATAGATAACAATTTTCTTTTAGGTATCATCCATTTGATTTTTTTTAAGTTCTTCAGCTGCTAGAAGCAATGTAATTTGAAGAGTCTCATTATCTTTGGATATTAGTTTTCTGTGACACTCTCTTAGAGTTGATCTGATAGTATTTTTCCCATAAACTAGATTCCTTCTCACTTCAATAAGCGCATAGTACTCGAGCACAAAATCACTTTATTTGTAATTTATTTTGATTGATATGTTTGAGAGTCTTTTTGTATCTGTTTCAAGTATGTATTCTGTCTTATATAATGCTTGTGTTGAGCACGGCATGTATCATCCAAGCTGCTTGAGTCCATAAATGTAATTTATAAGTTAGATAGTTTTTATTGCAGGACTACCCATTTTCTATTGGAAATGAATACATAGAAGTTGCATTCCTTCGTTTGTATTCTTGGCCACTTGTATCAGTATTTGAGTTGGTTGTCTGACGCAGGGGGCTAACTTTTGTAAGGGGATTAAAAGAATGTGATGAAACTTAAAAATCTGCACATTTAGCCACTTTAGGATGTAGATTGTAGAGTAATGTTCAAAGTTTGAATACTTTAAAACATAATCCTCTGTTAGTTTTGAACCAGATGGATTATGTAGAGTAATGCTCAAAGTTTGAATACTTATCAATGATGAACAGATTTATAGTTTTCTGAGGCATGTATAGTTGTTTTCAATGGATAAAATAAGATTGCAGAGGCCAAAATGAATGTGGCCATTGAAATACTCTATTGAAGCTTCTGTTAATGTAAATCCTTGGAAAGGCTATGCCATAGAACCCTAAAGGTTGACTCTTTTTTTTCGGAGTCATTGTGCTTTGTTCACTTTATTCTTTCGCATATGTAAATCGAGGTGATTTGAGTTTCCTTTAGGAGGGGAAAATATTTCGACTTTTCACTGCATGTTCAAATAAATTGTTGGTTCCCCCTAGTTTTAACGTATTATGGGATTCATTTTAATTTTGCATAATAGAGTTGTTAGATCATGCTTTTAACTATATTTTTCCTTCTTTGGTTGGGAATGATGACATTTTAAACCCCTTGTCAGGAAATATAGTAAGAGAACTTAAGCATACCAATAATCTGAATTCTCATTCTAAAGTTTTAGTTATTTGATAAATAATTATATTGCCCTCTTCAGTTGTAATTACTATATTATGGGTGTGAATTGTGAGGAGGATTGGAATCTATTCTCAACAAAAGTATTGATTCTAGAAATGGATTCCCATTGGAATCTGGTCTCAATAAAAATGTTGATTCTAGTGTATTTTATTATTATTTTTTTGAGTAGCTAGTGTATTTTATTATGGTTTCGCATAGCTTTCGTATTAAAGAACATTGAATTCATTTCGTTTTACACTAAGAAATTTTAAAAAGAAAATCTACTCATATATGAAGTACCTATATTAAAATGAGTTAAAAAAAAGAAAAAGTGCAGCCGATACATGAAGGTATTTCGCATTTACGCAGAGTCCTCCGGAGAAAGCCACACACCCGAAGGTGTAAATAAAACCCGTGACTTTTTAGTCACGTGTTGACCAAAATGAGTGTCTAGTAAAAATATTTAGAACTTGTTACTGATTTAGTAAAGAAGTTTAGAATCTATTTGCAAATTCAATCAATTTCATAAGAGTTTTATGAAATATAGCCAACAACTACATTAAACTTCAAATTCCTAATCTAATAAATTTGTTGTTATAATCAATCATTCCAAAGTGCAAGCAAATAAACCCTTATAAAATTTATGCCAAAAATAAAAGTAAAGCAGAAATTGAATTGAAGTTGAAAGCGATAATGTAAACAACAATTAAAAGAAGTTAAACCTTTAAAAAACTTCTCTTAACTTCTCTATAGAAAGAATAATTCTTTGACCCACTAATGAACCATGTAACATTGCAAGAAGCCGGAATAGCACTCCCATATGAACCAAATAGGCAGTGATAATATAATTGGCATGAAACCAGAATAGCACTCCCCTATATATAAATTAGGGGCGTTGATAATGTGATTGGCATAAAGCAGGGATAGCACTCTCCTGTGAACCAAATAAATACCGAGAGGAATTAAATTCAAAATTTTCACACTTTACAACGTTCGTGTTGACCAGGGTCTTTGAACTTTATTTTTGTCGAACAACAAATAAAAATTTACAAAATGTTACTCTCATCACACCAAATGCCATTGCCCCACACATTATCTCATCTTTCTCTTCCACAATTTTTAAATTAACTTGTCTAAATTGCATATCTTTCAGTCAAAGTACATTATCATAATTGAAATAAAACATTATAACGTTATGAATTGAAGTTTATTTACCACATACAACTAAGTACTTCAAAGTTTAAGTACCAGAAACAAAAATTACCCAGGTATCTCTGCAAAACCACGAGCATTTGCTGTCTGCAGTCTTATGAAGGCATGGGCAGATTTAGGCATCAATTCATGGTGACAAATAGTAAGAAACAATAACAGACATCAGCTACACTAAAGGTCTAAAGGAGTGCAAAACATTAGATGTTTTGTTTATTATTAAATACGTATACGAATGCATTGCTGTGCTCCAATTGTACCAGCAACGAAGAACCAGATTTGCCTAATTCACAAATAAAGATCCGCTGCAAACAATAATATGGCCAAAAGATGAAAAAATAATAAACAAAATACACCAACACGGAATTTATAACAGATCCTGATCTCCAAATATTTCGGACATAATTTACCAAAAGGTGAGAGAAAAATTCAAGCCAACCCATCATGCAACAACCTGACCGAAGAGCCTCTTGCGAATCTGTGATACAAAAGAAAATATAGTTTTAGTTATGCTAATACAAGCAAAATGAAGATTTGCACCAGCTCAATTAAATAATTCCGCCAATTTCTATTTATGCAAGTTACAAAATACAGTAAATTCCATAAAAATAACTAAATTTCAGCGATTTGTTAACAGGAGAAAAATGTCAAGCTGTTCACAGAAGTTTGAGTTCTATCATTCAGTGGTAAGACAATAGGGACGGGAAACAATTAGTAGCCAAATGATGAAGCACCAAAATGAACAGCCCAGTCTCACTATCAGTACACTCCTAGAAAGCATATGAGTAAAATCAAAACAGGCCAAATTGCAGAAAGACATTCAGTTGGATTAACTAGTAAAAGGCCTATTTTTCATGCTTTCATTAGCGCTAGAACTAGAAGCATGAGTGTTCTTTTTCTTTTTTCTTACTTTTATTCCTTTTTCTCAGTTACAAATTTCATGTTCTTTTCTTTTCAAGAATCACAAACTAGTGATATTATAACCACCTGAAGTGAGAACAACAATAACATCTAATAATAACAATAACTTAAAGAAAGCGTACCTCAGGAAGCTTTTTACGGAATGCAACATCTAAGCGGGCATCGAGAGTATTCTCGCACACAATTTTTCCATCTCGAGAAGCCAGCACCACACCTCCAGAACTGAAGTATAAAAGAAGTTTTACTTAGTGTTCTTTCAGCAAAAAAATTCTCTAAAGGGAACTTTCTGGAAAATAAAATGAGCCAATTTGAACCCTATATTCGGCCTCTAGCAATTCTGCAACTATATAATGCAATGGTAGATAAAGGCATTCTGCAGTCTTTAGGGAATCAGGCTGAGATAGGGACATTACCAGTGAAGACCATGGGGATTATGATGGCTAGGAGCAGGTGGAAGATAGACATTGTCAACTATCACTTCCGGTGCATGGACATTTACTTTCTCAGCATATTCTTTCTTTGCTGGATCGAGGACAGACTCTACCAAGTGCACGTCGTCTTTCCGGCAACGAAGCAAAACAGAAGGTTCTTTCAATCTAACCAGACTCTGCAATAAGAAAAGATCCATACTACTATTATTAAAATTACCCACACACAAGCACGTGTACAACGTTTTTTCTAGGAAAAAAAGAGCATGCCAGAATTCCTATCAAGCATGTCCCAACAACTGGTTTCATCAAAACTAAAAAAGCAACTGCAGATCTTCCACAATCCTAACAAGCATATCTTCACAATTTTATTTCATCAAAACCAAGAAAGAGCCATGTGTCTTCAAGAATGAGACTGGTCACAGTACTAAACTGTTCATAAAATGAAATCAGGCTGTCATGCCAGTGATAGGTTACTAATACTATCAATATGTAAGGAACTAAGGATTTAATTCAGTTTCTACACAAAGAACAGTTCTGTTAATTTAGTTTAAAACAGTCGGGCACAAATGTCTCTAAACCAATCACAATGAAGTAAAAAGCCAGCCAAATTATTAACCAACCTGGACTATCAGATCTTTCAGAAGCTTTGTGTACCCATGACGATCGCGGCTCACATTCAGAAGTTCCTTTGCTGCAGCCTCTTTCATGTCATTAACCACATCATCTTGGGCTTGAAGAACTTTAATCCGAGAAGCATTTAGCTGCATGGAGTACTCACTGCCATAAAACCAACACCAAAGTATTCCTACATATATCAGTTTATAAGAACAAAGGGCAGCTTTATACTATTTATCAAACCAAATTTACAGCAGAGCAAAAACTATCTACATTACTAAAAATTAATCACAAAGTGTGAAACTCCATTATTAATCAAAATCATAATTTGACAGCAAAACCAATCATATTTTCATAAAATTCATAAACAGTCACTCCAAGGATAATATGCACTTGCAGAGTTCAATTATCTGCATATTGAACTCAGATTCTAATATAAAAATCTTGATAAAACCAGGATATGGCTGATCCAAAAGATTTAGCAGGCAAATCAATCAATTTCAAAACTACAGGATTCGGCAATCAGCTTCATCAATCAGCTTCATCGATCACAAGCAACAAAAATAAAAAGAATTCACGACTACAAGTAAAAAATAAGATAAAAAAAAAATTACATCTTCTTTCGAACTTCGACTTGCTTTTCTTTACGCTCGTACTCCTGCCTGATCTTCTTCTTCTCCGCCTCTACTAGCTGCAACTTCTCAATATTGAATTCCTACACAAACATCAAATCGAATCAAATCAATGCTATAAAATCACGAAAAGAAATCAATTATCAGACATAAATTAAAAATTGTGAAGAATCGTAATTGCTGGCGATGGTTTAAATTGAGGAATACTTACTTCTTCAGCAGAAACAGAGATCTCATTGGCTTTCTCTTCGGCTTCCTGGCGAATAAATCTGACCATCTGCTGGATCTGCTTGGAAACATCTGCGTCATTCATCTTGGCTGATTGATTGATTGATCGATCAGGAAGGGTTTAGAAACAAAAGAAGCCGAGTGTGTGATTGCAAGAGGATCGAGTGTGTGATTGCAAGAGGAGAGTGGAGAGAGGAAGAAGATGAAAGAAGGAAATTTCTATATGGCACTAACGGTTACCGATGCTACCCGCTGCCTTTTAACGTTTAGTTGCCACGTTACTAAGGATCTGGCGAGTTCACCTTTTGTAGCCAGTCAACAACCGGTTATTTATATTATTTTTTATTTTCATCGTAATTTGTTGAAATATAAATTAATTATTTATAATCCAAGAAGGTTGGCCTGGTAGTGAGGTAATATCACCAAAGATCAAATGTGCCAGGTTCAAACCTTTTTAGAGGTAACTAAAGGTTAAAAAAAAAAAAAAATTAATTATTCATAATGTTTCTCATAAATAAATATTATTTTAATTTATATTTACAATTTTCTACTCCACTTTAAATTAAATCTTCCATTAGAAAAAAATCATTTTTATGAAAAATACTAGTAAGTACTTTCTAATACATATTCTTTTAAATATATAAAATACCTAATTTATAACATTAATGCATTAATTTAAATATAAATTACGATGTATTAAAATTCAAAATATTTAACCAATAAAAATTTTATATAAAGTTAATTTTTGTCCCATTAACATTTAAATTATAATAAAAAAAACCTCAAATCATGTCCAATTGAAAATATATTACTTAATCATATTCAAATTTTCTACTTAAATTCAAATATATTTCTAAGGGGCGAGCATTCGCACAAATCTCTAAATTTTTGACCGATTCTTGCCCGAATTAATATATTTAGGAATTTTTTTCTTTATCTATTTTACCCGAATTAGAATTTCTATCCGAATTAACCGTTTATCCGAATTATATATTAATACTTGAATTGTATATGCGTTGACCGAATTAGAATATATTAAATAATCGATCTGACCGAATTGCCCGGTTCTTCTTTTGGATAAAACTGAGAACGGTAAGTCTAAAACGGCGTCGTATTATTGAAGAAAAAGTATGTTGCCTGAATATTTCAAATTACTTGAATTAATTATTTGTTTTGGCCGAATTACCCATTTGACATATATTATTCAGCCCATTCTACCCGTTTTAGCCGGATTAGCCGTATCCATTTGCTCACCCCTAATATTTATTTCTATTAAAAATATTTTTTGAAACTTATGATATATAGGAACAAATAAGAAATATAACTTTGATTTTTAATGGAACGGCAATCAGCGTGGAGACTAACCAACCCCGGTTCGAAGCCCGATGCCTGCACAAATTCGAATGGCTCCCTGAGTGCGTGCGTAATACCTCTGTTAAAAAAAAAAAAAAGATACTTTGAACGAAATAAAAATATACTATTTCTTAAATTTTAATTTCTACTTGGATATCTTAATTAAAAAAATTCAACAAAATTTTCAATATTAATCAATATGAAATACATATCTAAATGAATATTTAATATCGTAATTAATTTTTAAAATATTATGACAAATTCTTATATTCTGACAACTATGGCTATATCAGTTAATTCTTCCTTGTCAACCAAATGCAATCCAACTGTGTTCTGCCAAGAAAATCATATCTTCCCAGAAGAGGTTCAAGCCGAAGATTTCTGCATCAAGGAACAAATTTTAATCAGCAGTAAATACACAGCATTATATAGAAATATCAGATTCATTGTTTAAGGAGTTACTAACCTGAGTGAATTAAATGGCCAATTTTGTGAATTTTGCAACAAAAAGTCCACTGGTTTGTGAAGTAATAGGATCGAAGCGCAATGTCTTTGGAATCTTCCCACTTCTACACGGCCAATCTCTTGCAGCATCTATCTCCTGTAATTCTGAGATATACAGAAGCATCAGCATATGCAACAGTTGATATCTATGGTCACTTGCAGTATAAAACTTTACAGTCTTTCATAATAATAATATAATATAAAAAGCTTAATTTGGATACTGTCCATTCAACTGGAATGGAGAGCCCTTGTAAGTCTATTGCTGCAATATCATATGATTACACCGAAAAAAATATTGAGACTGATTCAAAATTTGCAGAGAACAGGAAATCGTACCTGCAGAAGGATTTTCTTCGAGAAAATGATTTACGACATCTTCATTCTGGGAAACCGTCAAACTGACAATAAAAAAGGTATATCAGATAAAGTGAAAACTTTCAGTACAATGAGTCATAGGATTTGCCAATTGAATACACACCTGCAAGTACTGTAGACTAAGCAACCACCCGTTCTTAACAGCCTAAAACCATTCGTTAGAAGTTTTAACTGCAATACACCGATTCAATGCTGAGAAATTTTCAAATAAAAGACTATAAAGCTTATGCATCAACGACAAGATGAGGATTTAAAATTACCTGAAGATTGGTCAAACTATCTGTTCTCTCAGCATTCAATACACGCTGATGAAGGGTTTCCCATCCCCACTGCTCAAACTTTTGGACATGTCTTATTGATCCATCATGAGTGCACTCAGCATCTACGAGAATCTGAATCAAATTTCAACCAGTAAGAAGCCTACATGATTAAGCAAATCTAATCAACTGCGAATCATAGAGAAAAGATCCATAAAAAAGTTCAAAACTCTTAGAAAAAGGAATTGTAAAATGTAAACAAGCCAAAGCAAAACTTTACTTTGTCATAGCCACAGCTTAAAACTTCACTATCAGACATAGTTTTAAATAATTCGTTTCTGCTAAGCCCGACTACTCCAGAATTCGGCCCATAAAAAATTAGTTCAGGATCACTTTGTGTAACCAATACTGAAGCAGAACGTTCCCTTACTTTAATTGCTCTTTTCCTTTCTTTCCAAGGTCTCCTAGAAGTCCATTCCTTAAACCTGTCTACCTTTTCTTGACATGCAAATTCACCTGTTCAATACTAGACAGTATGATAATACATCAAAAACAAGAAGAATCCAAAATGTCAAGAAGATTGTCAAGCTTAATGTGTATGAATAAATTATGTTCCAAATTGTTTACATGATCTAGAATCTGGATGTTCCCTTAAAGGAAGAAGGGAAAATGTTGTTCCATCAGCAACAAACAATCGACACCTATCACCCAAAGTGTATTTTTGCAGCATAGTTCTACAAGCAGCTATGCGATTCCTTGCAATATCAACCCCCGTTACAGATCCTGAATCACCAAGAAGATCTGACATCATGCAAAGTTTAGCACCTGGAGAGAAAAAATTAATACAAATAAGCTTAGCATATATGGTAAGATATCAATCTGAGAGAAACAATGTTATAGAGGAATGAGTGCCTGAGGATCCAACATATGCACAAGATCAGCATTGCAGAAACTATTAAAGTGAATGTGAGGTCTCATAAGATTGAAAAAGATTGGAAATGACTACATCTGATCCAAAATAAGGTAGCACAAGTTGAGAATAAAATGAAAGAACGTATGAGATGGTAATTCATGGCTACATACACTCCCATGTTCCCTGGTTGGTAACGAGATATAATGATGGTCTAAAGTATTAAAAGGAGAAGATGTAGAACTCAGAGCTGAGATCACATGAAGGGAATTATCTCAAAAGACCCACTACTACTTGGTATTATTGCAAAATTAGTTGTGAAACAGAGAAAAATGGATATTAGGATTCATAAGCCAACAACTAACTTGGAATTAAGACTTAGATCTTGTTGCTGTTGTCATAAGCTGGAAAACGATTCATAAGATAATCTAATGTACATAATCGATTTGAAGCATATTTCGAAGTCATGGTTTAGAAAAGTAGCAAACTATAAACGGATTACAAGCTTCGTTTGGTTTGCTTGAAAAAGCTGCTCTTGTTGTTGTTCGTTTCTGTTTTCGCAAAAAAACAATAGCAAAGAAGCAGGGATGGAAAAGGTCTTTGCCCAAACAAATTTAAGGTATATAATATAAGAAGCAAGAAAGATGCAGGTGGTTCATTATTAGAGCAAAAGCACATGGTATCACGTACCACTGGTGTCTGCTCTGTGAAGGGAACACATGGGAAGAGTTGGTGATAGAGAAAAACACATTGGCTATACCAGAATAACAGAGAAGAGCCCAAAGCAGGGAGCATGTGTTCTAATAGCAATCACTGGGTTGATGGTTGAATTACATGCAGAATCCCCCCTTTATTCGTTCCTTTGTTCTTGTGTTTTTCCCCTTCTTTCTTTAGTGATTCATTCTATCAGACCAGCTAATCATAAGAACTCAAGAAGAAAAGAGATCATAACTTACCAGGAGCAGCACAGAGATCAAGAACATGATCTCCCACTGAAATATTCAAGGCAAAAACAGCAGTCCCTGAAGCTGCATCAATTCCATATATCTGAAACACCATAGAAAACAAATAAGAACACCAATAAGACAATCTTTGATAGTACACAATCCCAAAGCGCAAACGTTAGGGATGGAACAATACTGCTAAATGAACCCTCTAAACAGAACAACTGAATTCTACCTAACTTGTAAAACGAAATTTAAAGATTTCTTTTTTAGCACAGAAATTTAAAGATTTTCAAGTAATGTATTACTTTATTCATTCTGATTACCTTTCCTTCTCTATATGCTCTTGAGTTAGCAATCTGAATTTGAGGTGGAAGAGAATAAAACCCAGGAAGCCATTCCACTCTCTCAATCTTACACTTTATCTCCGTCTCAATCTGTTCCAGATTATCTTCACCTCCCGGCTTCAATCTTCCTCAAGCAAAGTAAAATTAATAACTAAAAATTAACAATTTCAATTTTAGAAACTCTCTTGACAGACCTAATAAATTTCAATTCCAGAAAGCAAGCAACAATAAGCTTGAAGCAAAGAAATCATATACAAGCAAAAGTTACAGGAAATTGGCATTTGAATGTTTTCAAGTACCTTATATATCGAGGGATTTTATCGCTGACAGTGTAAATGGAAGGATCAATCCCATTTTCATGGAGGAAATCAAGAAACACTTCTGGCAATGGTAATTTCGAAATTTCCTCCATTCTAAGAGAAAAGAAAGCTTTCCTATGCACTGCTCTGCCTTTCTCACTGAAGGTGGCGGCGCTGGCTCTAGCGTCCCGGCGGCAACAACCTGCAATAAATTCAAATATTAAATAGGAATAATAATGGTTTAGTTCTGTAAGCTCTAAGTTAGGGGTCCACAAGTGGAAATTACGCCGAGAATACAGAGGCCCAAACGACATGTCGTTTTGTCGTCTTGAAAAGCCTCTCGAGCCATCGCCTCAGTCAGAATATACACGCCACCTCAAGCGTCTCTAACTTCTCAACTGCTCTTCTGAAACTTAGATTCCCGAATTCAAGCCTGTAGCAGCGACAACCTTTTCTCCTTTTTAGAGAAGGAAGAACTAATAAAAAAGGAACTCAATAAATATGATAAAATCCTTATTTCGAAATCTGTTGCTATTTCTTTGTTTCTGCATTCGATTAACTTCGTCAACTGTGGTTCTAAAACCCTTCTTCTTTTCCTTTCCGGATCTTCCCGCCAAATTCGGTAACTATTTTTCAACTCTAATATTGTTTGGATGCTTAGAAAGTGTTGGATAACGAAAGAATAATTGAAAGTTTATTACTGTTCTTTGAATTTCTTTGTTCAGCTGTTGAAGTGAATCGGTCTGGTATTTGTGGAGCTTTGTTTGTTACGAATCCTCCAGATGCTTGTTCTCCGCTACGGAACCGTTTTGAGCTCAATGGAACTGAGGAAGTAAGAATTGCTTTGATTGTAAGAGGAGAATGCCCTTTTGAGGATAAAATTCGAAATGCTCAAATTGGGGGCTTTAAAGCTGCAATTGTCTATGATGATAGAGATAAGAGGAATTTGGTTTACAGTTAAGTTCTCATAATTCTTCCACCTTTTTTTTTGCGCTTATATTAGGTTATATTTGTAACAATTTAAGATGTTTACTATTTGTTTGTGTGTATCCTGTCCGATAAAATACAAATTTAATTGATGAGAAGTTTGATTTTTTACTTCTTCTTTTGATTAATTGAAGGGTTATCTTAAATAGCTTATTGAGATTATTAGGATTCAGCTAATTTTGAGTTGAAGTTGTGTGTTTGGATACAAGTTTTTTTGGAAATTGATGATTTTGGTTGCTTTAGTTAAGTTTTTTTGGAAATTGATAATTTTGGCTGCTTTAGTTATGGTGGAATTTGCTTTCTGTTGTGTGCAGTGATGATGAATCCCGAGGGCATTGAGGTGCCTGCTGTTTTTGTTTCAAAGACAGCTGGTGAAATTTTAAAGGAGCATGCTCGAGGGGAGGAAGGCGAATGTTGCATTTACTCATCTCATAATGATAGAGCATGGACTGTTTTAGCTATATCATTTTTTTCTCTGCTTGTTATATTAGCTTTCATCATACTAGCCTTCATCATGCCTAGACATTGGATATATTGGCAGCGAACTAATTTGCAACCCAAAAATGTGGATATCCGGACATTGGAAGGCCTTCCCTGTTTCACATTTCACTCTGCTCATTTGAATCGCAGCCACAGCTCAGAAACTTGTGCTATTTGCCTGGAGGATTACAAAGATGGGGAAAGTCTTAAAGTTCTCCCTTGCCAACATGGTACAACCTTTTTTTTTTTTCGTTAACAACTTAACATTATGTGTATGTTGATAAGCTATGGATCACTTTTGGTTGTTTCTCTCTCCTTCCTTAAATCATACAAAAAATTGCAATTTACTTTGTGATGACAGTATCATATATTTACTTGCAGAATTTCATTCTAGCTGTGTTGAGTCATGGTTGACTAAGTGGGGGACATTCTGCCCAGTATGCAAGTTCGATATGAAGTCCAAATTTCTATTTTCTGAGGTGAGTGCACTACAGCCATGCATATCAGATTTTTTTTTTTTTCCTGTGCCATGAAGGTACCCACTCAGAAGGGAAGCCTTGGCGCAACTGTAAAGTTGTTGTCGTGTGACCAAAAGGCCACAGGTTTGAGCCGTGGAACCCGTGGAATCAACCTCTTGCAGTAAATCCAGGGTAAGACTGCCTACATTACACTTTCGGGTGTGCGGCCTTTCCCTGGACCCTGCGAAAATACGGGATGCCTTCGTGCACCGGGCTGCCCATGAAGGTACCCACCCTCCTACCTACCTGTATGTGTGTGTCCGCTGGTGAGTTTTGGCGTGGGTGTGTAAGTCTTGAATATCTATTTCAGAGTTTAATGATATTTTGTGCTATTGCAGGGTTAAGTGGTGGTTTTTGCCAATTGTTTTCTGTGTATGGGACCAACTTTCACATTTACATTTGCAATTGCAAAAACATGGCTTCATTGGGTTTTTTTTTTGGCTTAAGTGATGCATAGATCTTGCTGAATTGTTAGAGAGAGAGGGGTTTTATCTTGCCTTAATTAATATTTTATTCTTTTCCAATTTCCACAAATGCTGAATTAGCATGTTATTGTAACTAACTTGTGGAATTGTGAGATGTATCCATGTTGACACTGAATTTAGTTCGGGGCACAGATGCGTTTGCGCAATCTTTGCTGCAAAAAGAAAAGAAAAAGGAGATATTCCTATGCTTACTTTAATTGTAGCAAATGAGTTGATATAGATAGTCATAGAACAAGAAGATGCCTCTTTGTGCTTTTGGACATAGTTACAATCAAATTCATTTGGTGTGACTTTATGCTATAAACTATGAGAAAGTTCAACAATCTGTAACTCTATCTTTTCAACAAGAGCCATATTGTATAAAGTCAAACAATTAATCATTTTTGCATTGTAGTTATTTCCTGGAAAACTTATGCTAAAAGCATGACAGCCTGTCTATGAACTTACTTCCTCATTTTGCTTCCAGTTATTACATGGTCTCATTCCAGTTAAAGTTAATTTGGAGTGTTAAGAAGTGAGCAATTGAAGTGAAATCAATGTACCTGTACAGAGAAATCCAGGGGCATGCTTTGTTGCTTCATTGAGCACCCATAAATAGTGGTTTAGAAATGGATCTCTCTCTTTTTTGTGTTGTTTATTGAATCTACTATACTGAAGGCCTTGACCAATATGATACATGAGTCGCACAAAAGTTGGAAGCTTTGAGATACATTTAGTAAAAAGATCTAAATGTTTTCTTTCCAAAACTTTGTTTTCTCCATTTTCTGTGGGATAGCGTTCTCTTTAGCTTTCATGGGTAGGCTTGCTAAGCTCATGAGAGGATCTTCATGCTAGCTACTAGAAAGAATGTATCTAATAATAATTTCATAACCACATTTATTTACTATTTGTTTTAAAACTTAGAATTGGAGAGAATTTATCTTAAGTTGAAAGAGCAAAGATGTTCTTTAATCTTTTTTGATGTTGATGGTGTGAGGTCATATGGGTAAAATGAGGAGAGGGGACATATTCAATAATATATGTGGAAGTAAGGTGCTGGCTTTCAAATGGTAACTTCAACTATTATGTTCTTTTCAAGTTTTCTGGTGACCAAGAGGAAATAATAAGGGAATAAGAAACATTGAGGTTGGCAGGAACATGGATAATGAATGTGTCTAAGTATTTCACCAATGTTGAAGCTGAACAAAGTAATATTTCCCAATATTCAATATGATTCTAGATAGATTGATTTACCTGTGAGTAAGATAATTTTGTTTAACTCACTGGGAGTTTTATCCTCATCTACTTTTTGCATTGTGATCTGGCTTGGCTATATGGAATTGATGTTATTGAGATGCAGTGTCTTTGGTTAGAATGGTTTGAAACTTCATTTTAGGAGTTTGGTGGCAGCAAGATTCTTCCATTGTTTTGCAGTATGGAGTCTTTGGATAGAGAAATCACATTTATTAAAAATCAGATACTTACAGAAGTTGGAGCATGTCTATTAGTTTGTTGAGGCTCAGTGCCATATTTTTGGGTTCAATATGTGCTTATGCTTCTGAAGCTCATAGAGACATCTTTGTAAATGTGATCAACTTCCATTAGAAAGCATCACACTTTTAGCATGTGTTTTTATGTTTTCTCACTGTTTTTCATGTTATACATTGTCCTGTATAATGCCCACTTGTTTCTTCTTTGATAATAATATTTCTAATCTAAACAAAAGATTTAATGTTCTTCTGGATGCAGTTCAAGAGGAGAATCTGGCTTCAGAATCAGTAAAAATGCATAGGTGGTTGACTAGCTTTGTAATCGGATTCAGGTATGCCATTTATCATAATTAAGTCTGCTCTTATTTATCAGTTGAAGTTATAAGTAGACTAGTTCATTATTTGATGGGGTGAACAAAGAGTAGGATAGACACAGAGGATCCATGAACCAACCAAACTAGTTTAAAATGAAATCAAGGCTTAGTTGTTGCTTCTGTTGATTGAAATTTCTAGAGAAAGGAGGAATGAAAGAAGTGCTGGAGGAGGGAGCAGAAAGTTCTGAAATAATTGATCTAACTGAAATTGATGATATTTTTTGTTTGGGAATTGTTTTCTTTCTATTATAACAGATCTTTCAACTTATTTAGCATCCATGGTTACCCTCAATCCCTTTACGGAACATGCTCAATTTATTTCTTCGTTTACTTATCTATTTTACAGACCTTTGTTCATCAAGGGTTGGCTAATAACTATGTTTTAAGTTTATCTTCATCCCCTGTCTCTACAGATTATTGAAATGGCATTCCAGAATACTGCTGCTGCGTACTGTTGACATTGGAAGCAGTTCTTTTGATTACAGACTGAAGAAAATTTGTAGATAGTGTTTAAACACATGTTCTCATTGATGATTTCATAACTGATTGTTTAAAAGCCAAATTGTATATAATTATATTTTGTATATTACTAATAAATTTCTTTCTGTTAATGGCCAAGCTACACACTTCCGTTTCTATCCTAAAAGCTGAAACCTAAATGGTAATAACAAATGGTCATCGTAATCCCTCTGGAAGATGACTACGGTCTCAAGTGAGTGAGCTTGCCTACTGCTAGCCTAGGCCTGACTCCCAAATGGGGGAATTGAATATGTGTCATTTGGCATTTGTATTTGTCCTCAAACAATCAGGTATTGCCAAATGATAGTGACACTTTTTTTTTATATTGCTTGATGACTCGGCTTGTATGTGGACTTATAACTGATGAATGTGAAAGCCAATAGTGTGGTACAGTAGTTGCCACTTTTCATCAACTACCATCACACATTTACACGTAATAATTTCATTGGGTCCTGCTTCATGGGACCTTATAATTTATTCATCTCCCACAGATAAAACATATGCAGAAAACAGCAGCAGCAGTTACTTCTTATCAGCACATTTTATTACATATTCAGGAGCTTGTTTTCTCTGGCAAAACCAGCAACTTAGCCACCAGATTCTGGGAAGAAGCAACCCCAATTGGTCAAAATTTTCGGCTATACTTGGTATATAAAATCCAGTTCATCATCATGGGTTCTTTAGATACAAGGTTATTTTCTTTTACACCACAAATAAAAAAACCATATCTAAATTTTCTTCTTTTTCCATTTTTGATACATGGGTTCTTCTTTAAAATTGATCTTTTCTGTGTTATTTCTTTTTCTTTTAATATGTTACAGCTCAGAATCTGAAATCATAACCGTTGATGTTAAGGCAGCAAAGGGTTTCCTTGAATCTGGCCATATCTACCTCGATGTTAGGTAAGGGGAATATTCAATTTTTTTTTTTTTTAACTTCCATTAAGATTGCTAATTTCTTTATGGGTTCTAATTTTTTTTTTCTTGTTCATTCTGTAAACTAGGACCGTGGAAGAATTCAAGAAAGGACATGTTCATGCAGAAAAGATAATTAACATTCCTTACATGTTCAACACACCTGATGGTATATATAAATTTAGCATTTCTCACAATATTTTATTTTATTTTATTTTTTTAAAATCTTCTTTGATTTATTAAAGAAAGTATTAATTTATGATTTGGGTTTCAGGTAGGGTAAAAAATCCTAAATTCTTGAATGAGGTTTCAGCTGTTTGTAAAGAGGAAGATCATATTGTTGTGGTAATTATCCAAGATTTCAAATTTATAATTAATCAATTAATAACAGAACAGAAAATTATTAAAATTTTTAATTTTGATTTCATGTGTAGGGGTGTCAAAGTGGAGTCAGATCTCTATATGCAACTGCTGATTTACTAAATGCTGTAAGTTTTTTCTCTTTTTAATGTAAAATTTATTACCAAAACTCAATTAATCCTTGATTAATGTTCTAATCTCCATTCTCTACTTCTGTTTTTGTGCCCTGTTTTCTTTTTTTCTTTTT
This sequence comes from Croton laevigatus, assembly GCA_949640765.1. Lineage (NCBI taxonomy): Eukaryota > Viridiplantae > Streptophyta > Magnoliopsida > Malpighiales > Euphorbiaceae > Croton > Croton laevigatus. The sequence goes on from CATIWJ010111008.1 coordinate 23,764, forward strand.
TTTTGATTTAGATGTATGAAACCTTGTTTAGCCTCAAAATTAATACTATAAACTAAATAAGATCCTTACATTTTTTAGTTACTTTTTTGAAAATTGGGTATCCTTAATGATTAATATGTTTTGAATGAAATTACAGGGTTTTGAGGTTGTAAGGAATATGGGAGGAGGATATATTGATTGGGTGAAGAATGAATTTCCTTTGAAGATGGAAGAAGATCCGAAGATTGAGCTGTAATTTGTGAATTAGATTAGGTAAAATATCAGTTCCAGACGTTCTTTTCTAAAATTAAAAAAAAAATATATATATATAAACATTTGTACGTAGTTAGTTACGTGTGGAATCTGCAATTGACCAAATTATGCCATGTGTATGTTGCGACCCAAGCCGAGCTTGCAAAATGATGTACCTAATTGTTTTAGTAAATTACTTAAGTATAAATTTACTGGATTAAAATGTTTAACAAAATTGACTACATAGTTAATTGCTTTAATTTATATATCATATCAAATCTCAATTAATATTCAATGTGGAATTTTATAGTTCATATGTATTTTTGATAGGAGGGAAATGTACTATAAAGTTCCTAAGATTTTCAAATTAACAAATTAGTCCTTGTACTTTTGGAAATATATTAAGTCTCTCATGAACTTCATTACACTATATAGTCATCTTGTTAAGTTTTCATTGTTTTTGCCGTTAGTCTGTAAGAAGCATTTGTTCTAATATTATGTTATAAAGAGGAAAACAAAAAAAAACAATACAACAATAATTTACATAATTAACTATTTAATTACTCATATTTAATAAAATGAACACTTAGTTCTTGAAATTTTACATAATTAACTATTTAGTATTTAAAATTTCACATAATTAACTACTTAGTCCATGGATATCATTTTTATAGAGCTTTCACCACAATTCTAACTGAAGGACTAAATAGTGAAATTGAGTGTTCTAATTAATCGTATATAAAGTAGTACGGTGGATTGTTAAATTTGTTGATTTTGATGTGTTGGGAGGATTACATCGACATCGAAACTATAAATACTACTTAGCCTACCAAATCGAATCACGATCAATTAAAAGATTTTATAAGTTTGAGGAATTATAGTGAAGATGGCCAAAAAAAAGGAGGAAAAAAAAAAAATCTAATCAATTATTGACGAAGAACACAAAAAATAACACTTCTACACCCTCAATTTTTGAGAGGATTCAATTTCACCCTCAATTTTTTGAGAGTATAAAATTGGTTATTAAATAACAAATTAAAGGTATTTTGATAAGAAAATTTAGTTTATGATTCAGAAATAAAAAAAA